>JAADXH010001178.1:0-12939 GCA_023337595.1 Globisporangium camurandrum | reverse complement strand
GCGCTCCTCGGTCTGCTGCCGCGCCGCTGCGATCTCCACCTGTTTGTCTTTCAGTTGCTGCGTGCAGTCGGCAATGTCGCTCCGCACGCTCTCAATGTACCGATCATACGCAGCGCTCGCAGCAGCCTCCATGTTTTGGAGCAGCAATCACAAGCTCGTCGGCAACAATGTTGCTATTGTCGCGCAATATGTTGCAACATACTGCAACCAAAAACGAAACCGACGTGCGACTACACGTTTCTTCTAGTTTGCAACGTGGAAGATGCTCGTAGATGATCTTCTCTGCGCTCAGTCCTCGAGTTGCCAGCTCCAGTGCAAGCCGCTCGCCGCCTTTCGCATTTTATCTTGATCTTCGTAGCTAGCGCCGATATCGCGTCACTTTGATCGCCGTCTCTTCTCGTGCCTTCCTCCTCATTTCCATGATGCTCCGCTCGCTCCGCCGCGTGTCGGTCTTTGCGCTCATGCTAGCAGCACTCGTGTTTGCGACATCGCCCGGCAGCGTAGCAGCAAGCGACTCGAGCGGCTGTCACTGCAAGCGCACGATGAAAGGTCGCGAGCACTTGCACCCGAGCGTGCGTGGCCCGCTACCAGCCATGACGCTCAGTGAACAGCAGGCGTTGCACAATTCGTACCCAAAGCACCTCGATTGGTGCGAACGTGGCTACTGCGTGCCGTCGTGGAACCAGCACATTCCACAATACTGCGGGTCGTGCTACGTACACGGCGCCATGTCGAGTGCCCAGGACCGGATCAAGATTCTGAACAAGCAGCGCGGCTACACGGGCGCTGACGTGATGCTCGGTCGTCAGTCGTTCTTGAACTGCGCGCCGGGACACAACATCTCGGGCGGCTGCGACGGCGGCGAAGCGAAAGACGTGTATGAGTTCATGGAGGATTACGGTCTCCCCGACGAGACGTGTCTGCCGTACAATGCGACTGACTATACGAAATTCAAGAACACGAACGGCACGTGTCCGCCACACGGCTACTGCATGAAGTACGTTGTTGTTGTGGTCCTTGCGTACGTCTTGTGTTGGTGACAGGGAGGCGCCAAGCAGACGCATGGTGCCTGACTGACGTACTCTCCTACGTTCTTACGCCACCATACAGCTGCATGTACACACCGAAGAGTCCACACGTTGCACAGTGCTTCCCAATCACCAAGGTCGTGCGGTACCGTGCGAAGCGCTACGGACACCTTTCGGGTGAGTTTGCCATGATTAAGGAGCTCGCGAACGGTCCGATCACGTGCGGCATTGCCTGCAGCAACCCGTTTACGTACGACTACAAAGCTGGGATCGTGAACGACACGACGGGGTTCATGGACATTGACCACGACATTGAGATTGTCGGCTACGGCGAAGAGCACGGCGTCAAGTACTGGCACGCGCGCAACTCGTGGGGCACGTACTGGGGGATGAACGGCTTCTTCAAGATCATCCGCGGCATCAACAACCTCGGGATCGAAGCCGACTGTGCGTTCGTCGAGCCGGACATTAGTGACGAAGAGCTCGTGTGGGAAGAGAAGCCCGTGTTTGGCGGCTCGATCTTTGGTATCGTGCCGTTTGACAAGAAGGCCGCGAAGAAACACCCGATCGACGAGACGACGGACATCACGAGTGGTGGTGGCCACAAGCGCGTCGTCGCGCCTGCGGCCTCGGACATCGCGGAAGTCGACGGGTTCGTGACGACCACAGCGGCCGCGTCCGTCGCTAACTTTGGGACTGTGTCGCGCAACGACGAAGGATTCTTTGCGATGCACGCGTTCTCGTTCTTCTTTGCTGGCTGTCTCTGCACGATGCTCGCCGTGCTCGCGATTCTCAAGACGCGCATGCGCCGCCTCGTGTATCGTTCGATCGAGTAGAGAGCGTCGTGTGTTGCACGTCATGCATGTGATATCCGCTGCATTTGAGCAATGCAAAGTGAGCTAGCAGCGGTAGTGCGTCGCCCAAAGCTAGCGCGTAGCAGTTAGTCGTTTGCTTGCACGTGCATTTCATAAAACATCCAACGATAAATGAAGCCATTTCGGTTGATGACGTTTTGTTTATCGAATGGAGTGTAAAATGACCAGCACTCCATTTGATTACGGTATGGTGACACATGTAAAATTACTGCAACGTATCACCAAAGAAGTCGGCCACGTACGCACTTGGCAAAACACAAGCACCTTCGCGCGCACTCGATCAATCACACCTCGCAGCAGACAACCATGGTGCTCGCGTCCACGCTCACGTCGGTGCTCACGAACACGCTCACGTTCATGGCGTACTGCAAAGGCTTTGGCACGAAGTGCGTCGACGCTGACGAGTTTAGCTGGAGCTACATGGAGCGCGAGGGCAAAGTCACCGCGAAGCAATCGACCGCCGACACGGTCGTGTTCCTCCACGGCTTTAGCTCTATGAAAGAGTCGTGGGTGCGCGTCGCAAGCGGCGTCGATCGGCGCTTCCAGGTGCTGATCCCAGACTTGCCTGGCCAGGGCCGCACGACGCCCGCGAACGCGCTGTTCAACTATAACGTCGACCACCAAGCGCGGCGTTTGCATGCGTTCCTCGAGACAGCTGTGCCCGCCGACAAGCGCGTCCACCTCGTCGGGTGCTCCATGGGCGGCATGATCGCTGGCGTCTACGCCGCCAAGTACCCCGAGCGCGTCCAGTCGCTCACGATGGTCTGTCCAGCGGGCATTTCGATGGCGAACAAGAGCGACGGACTGCGGATGTTGGAAGAAACGGGACGGAACTTGCTGCTCGCAACGACTGCGAGCGACATCAACGAGATGAACGCACTTATTAGCTTTCGCCAGCGGTCGATCCCGCCATTTATTGCGTCGCTCATTGGCCAAGAGCGGGTGCGTTGTGCTCGTCTGTCTATCAAAGGCGACAGCGAGCGACTGGCTAACACTCTTGCTTGATACGATGACACAGGCAAAGCAGCTGCATGTGTTTCAGAAGATCGTGAGCGACTGTCTCACGGAGCCGACGATCCTGGAGGAGTACCTCCCACGCATTCAAGCCAAGACGCTCGTGATGTGGGGCAAACAGGACCGCGTCCTCGATGTCTCGTGCGTCGAGACGCTCACGACAACTTTGCCAGTCGACAAGCGACATCGCGTGCTCGTGTTCGACAACTGCGGTCACATTTTACATCATGAAAAATGGGCCGAGTGCACTGCTGCGATCAACGAGTTCATCAACGACAAAGTGCTGCCTGGTGACGAGAAGCGCAACGACCCAAGCGACGAAGTTTGGCTATGATGATAACATCAGATGCAACAATACGAATCGGTAACAATAGCACTACACATTTCTACTGTATACGATCATTGGTATACATATTTACAGTACTGTTCACTACACTTGCCCAAGTGGTTTGTTTGCACTCGGACTTGCGTCGACGCTCCGATTGGACGTCTTGCGCATTATCGGCGACCGCAAGTACGTCAATCCATGCATCGGGGTCGCTGCTGCTGCTGCTGCGGCGGCGGCGGCGTTGTGCGTCGCATACAGCGACCCGGCGGTCTTGCCCAGCACTGCGTCAATCTGCGCTTGCTTGCGTTGTGCTTGCGACTGTTCGTGCTTGCGGAGACACGCGGTGAATGGAACTAACAGTAGACAGAGCGCCAATGAACACGCATTGAGCATCGTGAGGTCGCCATCGGCGTAGACGTTCGACAAATACACTGCCGGGTATTCGAGTAAACTCGCAAGCGACCCGATCGAGAAGATGATGCCCATAAGTGCGCCCATGTTTTTCAACCCAAACGTCTTGGCCGTAAATGCGGACATCACCGCGTACAAGAACGCGCGGTAGGCTGCAAACACGAGGAACGTGACGCATTGGACGTTTAAATTCGGTACAAACGTCAGGAGGTTATACACAACGCCCAAGACGTTCGTACACACGAGCGACTGCGTCAATCCACGACGTTCGACAATGTGATCGATCGCAGGGACGAACAGAAACCCGAGTGGCAACACAAAACTGAACACTTTTGTATACAAAAACGCAAATATTCGGTCGCCGTAGTTGTCCAATAATTTATTCGTCGTGCCAATAAATACCGTCGCCCGGAGAACTTGGACCGCTGCAAACACGACAATAAACACAAATTCAAACGTTGCAAGTTGTTTCCGCAATCCAACATCAACGAGCGCAAACGACTCGTCGATCTGCTGCATCGCCTGTGCGTGTGCGCTTGTCGTATGACTGCCGTACAGGAAACGTGGCGCTGGCAGCGCAGACGTATCGTTGCTAGGGTAATGCTCGCTCTCGGGAGCGTCTGCTGCTGCGTCCTGCAACAGTGCCATGTGCTCCTTGTTGTCGGTTGTGCTGTCGGCTTCAATGAGTGCGTGCTCGTTCACGTGCCACAGTCCAATGAGCACGGCGTAGACGACAGTTGCAACACACGCAAGTGCAACGACGAGCTCCTGGCGCGTCCAGTCGAACGCTTCGTGGAGCGACAGCAACACGAGAAACACGACGCTACTGCCGTCAAACAGACAACTGATCGCTGCGAGGATCGCTGTCTGGTACTGCATTGCGAGGAAGCTGGCAGGGAACGACGCCATCATCGTCATGCTGCCGCCGAATGCCAACAGCGTATACGCAAGTAGAAACACGTCAAAGTCCTGCGAGTCGGCGAATGCGAGTAGCAATAGACCAGTGACTTCGACGACTGCAGCAGCAGCAACTGCGAGCTTCGGACCGGCGTAGTCGAGGAAGAAGCCGATCGGCAAAGCGCCAGCGTTCATCGTGACGGACGCAACTGCGAACATGAGGTTCAGTCGATTCTCCTGTGCGTTGCACGTCAGTGGTGCACTGTTGTCGGCATTTGCGTCGTAGTCCGCGCTGTCAAAGTCACACAGCTCGACGTACTGCTGCTCGTCGTTGAGCATCAGCAGGAGTGGCGCCCAGCCAAATACGAGACCCGTGAGCAGTAAGTCCGACACGAACACTGCAAAGATGAGCGCAACGCGCTTCGGTTCGAGACGTGGTGGCGACTGCTGCAGCTGCTTGTGCGCGCGTGACGACGCATCGCGGTTGTCCATTGTGTATGCACGCAAATGTATCGAGACGTCGACCACCACGCAGTTGTTGATTGCAGCGATTCGTTGTGTCTGCGAGGCAGCGATGCACAATGGCAGCAGCAGACACGTGCACCAATCGTCCGAGATGTGTCACTGCGGCCTTCTGCAAAAAGTGTGGGATCAGCTTTTCGCATTGAGATGCCCCATAAGAGTGCCGACTGATGGATGGCACTATTTTGTATATCCGCAACATTTTGCAATCACACCAAAGCGCAATCATGACGAGCCCAACCAGCAGCAAGCGCAGCAGCAGCAGTGGCGGCGCAGTGCGCATCGAAGCCGAGGGCTATGCGATCTACGTGCGCACGATCGCAGGCGTCGAGTCGTGCTGTTACATTGACTCGATCGACGTGGCGTTCGACATGGGCTGCTGTCCAGGCCAAGCAGCGAGCAAGTCGCACGTGTTCATCACACATGGCCACGCCGATCACATCAGTGCATTCGTGAGCCACGCTGCGCGCCGGAGTCTGCAGCGACAGAAGCCTGCAACGTACTATGTGCCAGCGCACCTTGTTACACACATGCAGCGCATCCTCGAGAGCTACTCTGCAATGCAAGGCACGGAGATCCGCGCACACATTGTGCCAATCGCGCCACTCGAAGACGTGCACATCTCGTCGCAGTGGATGGTCAAAGCCGTGCCGACAGTTCATCGCGTCCAGAGTCTTGGGTACATTCTGTACCGCAAGACAACAAAGCTCAAGCCCGAGTACGTCGGGCGTGCTGGCGCTGACATTGCCGCATTGCGAAAGGCCGGTCACGAAATCACGACCACGACAATGAGCCCCGAGATCGCCTATACTGGCGATACGACGGTCCAAGTGTTTGAAAACGACACATTTGCATCCGATAGGGATACAGTAGTCGCGTCGGTTGTAGCAAACGATTTACTGAACGTCAAGGTCCTTATCACCGAGGTGCGTGATACGATCCATAAGTTGTTGCTAATCGATTGCGTTCGGTCCTAACAGCGACTGCGATTGCGGGTTTATTGGTTGACGGATCAGGCGACGTACGTATGCGACAAGTCGACGCCAGCAGACGCCCTCGCGCGCGGCCACATTCACTTGGAGCAGGTACACGATACCGACACGTATTGCACTATCGACAACACCGCATGCTTCGACTGATGTGTTGTTTGTGTGGATGCAAAATGGCAGCTCGTTGCGCTATCGCATCGATTCGAGCGCGTCGGTGCGATCGTGTTGGTCCACTTCTCGGCCAAGTACCACCCCGAGGAGATCGCCGCGACGATTGAACGCACTGTTCCAGAATCATTTCGTTCAAAGTTGCGTCTCGGATGTCCAACGTCGTCGTCTATCGCGCCAGAAACACCAACAACGTCGTAGCGTACGTTGTCGATTGCTGATGTCGCGGCAATTTGTGCAATTGCTCTTGCATTAAAAGTGTTGGTGACAAAAGCAACTTGCCATAAACAAGAAATGAACAAAATGGCTGTTAAGTGTTACAATAAATAGATTTGATTTTAGTATACGCTGATAAATCGACCTGCACGGACTTCTTTAGACTTCTAATCTACTCGCAAACTGCAGCGGCGTGTACCCGTCGACATGCGGGTCATTCAGTTCCAGAGTTCCGAGAAGTTGCCGATTGGAATTGGCCGCGATGCACGGAGCACGAGGATCTCTTCGCGAATGAGTGGCGGCAGCGGCGCTGGTGACCGATCGATCGGCTCGACGTCAACAGATGAGACAGCGTCAACAAACCGCACGCTTCGGCGGCTGGTTGGCGACAATGTAGTCGCGGTTTGCACTTGTGACTCGAGCGCCAAGTTGCACTGATGAATTGCGTTCGCTTGGTCGAGCACGAACCGGCGGCGCTGGCGCGAGATCATGTCGTTCGCACGCTCGATCTTCTCGAGCACGACCAATGCGCGCTCGCATTGGTTCTGCAGCAACAGACTGAGTGCGTGGCGCCGTGCGTTCTGCAGAAATGGGATCGCGGACTTCATGGACGAGCACGCCTGTAGGAGTGGCGACAGCGTGGCAGGTGCGTCGGCCGTCACGTCCGATGGGATTGTTTGTGCAAGCGGCAGTGATGGTAAGAGCATGGCTGCTGCTGGTAGTGGCGACACGGCAGCCGAGAGGCCGACCGGCGAGTGCGGCGAGTGCGGCGACGCAGGGTCCGAGCGCTTGCACGCCTTGAGGATCGCCTCGAGACTGAGTTTGTCGGTCGAGCTGCTGCGTGCACGCTTGAGCATGCGTGGTGATGCTGGCGCCGTTGTGAGTGCTGCGACTGGCAGGAGGCACGACGAGGTCATCGTGTCTGAGTGTGTGTGTATGTGTGAATGGACAGTGTGGTGGGTGGCTTAAATTCGAGAATGGGTGCTGCTATTTTGCGCGTGCTTGCACACTTTTTGTTGCTACCATCTCTAATGACTGGCGCTTTGTCTCTGGTTGTCGTTTGCCACACCAAAACACACAATTTTGCGACGAGTAGATTTTTCTCTCGTTTTTTGCGGTCGGACGACAGTGGCGTTTGTGGTGTGTCGCGCAATTGTAATCCCGTACTTGCTGCCTTCACTACAAATGGCAAGTTCAAACCTGACACCATCATTATTGCAGATTTGATATGTGAGTGCGTGTGGTGTGAGCTAGCTTTGAAAAGCGATGATCGCGAGAACATCGTCAGCAAAGGATCATGCGAGTGGTTAGTGAGTGGTGGCGAGCGTGATTCGATTGCTGCTGGCTTGTAGTCGATCGCGATGCCAGGGCCATTGGTTTGGTCGGGTACTTGCGTCATGTACAGCAGCAAGAGCCAGCCAGCAATCGAGTGGTGCCAGCAAGTCGGTACAGTATTTTCGTTCCACTGCGTTTCTTTCGCTTGCTCGATCGAGCAAGACATTCACGCTGCTCAACAACCTGACGGCGTTGAAGTTCATGCATTGTTGATGCGACTTACGTGGTGTCCTGCAATGAGCCATGTGCTCCAGCGAGACACATGGTGCGTCGCAGCAACACGCAAAACACAGGCCGCAACATTGCGATAGGCAAGTGCGACGCCGACTACGAAAGAGGTTGAGGCGAGTGCGACGTCGACTACTGTACGAGTCCTTGCAGACACACGCATAGCGACGAACACGCAACGCTGAAACCTTTGACTCGATTTGAGTATGCTTGTCAATCGGGGATCAGCCTACGATCTGTCACAATAAAATGTCGCGCACAAAGGTCCTTTGTCGTGCAGTAGTCGCCGTTGAGCGGAGTTGACAAGTATCGCTGCATAAAACTCAAGTCGCTGCTGTACCGATACTGTAGCGCACCACCCAGTGATGTGCACGCCAAGAAGCACAACTGCAGTAGTACGTAGTTGTGTGCATCATCGGTTAGAATACGTTCTGTGGTTTGTTATGGTTGAAATGAACCCCATTAAGACCCTAACTTATAACTTTTGGTCTGTGCTCGTTGCTTGAAACCGGATAGCGTGGTACACATTATTTAAGGATAACGTACCTCAATACAGGAATATGAAAGAGAGAAACAGAGAGAGAGAGAGAGAGAGAGAATAGCTAGACGTGCACTTGGTCGTTTGAGCGTGCCTTCGTGCATATAATGAGTGACCTCGCTCACTCGCCCGTTCGTGATCGATTGTACATGCTACAGCGCACCACTCGGTCCGTACCCGATTGGCGGCATGAACTGTTCCTCTGAGTAGACGAGTAATTACGGTGAGCTGTTGTTACGTGTCGCTGCATCAGCACACTCTTTGCTGAGTGCAAGTCAACACAACGAGCGTCACGGGAAGCAAGACCAGCTATGATTTACTGGTCTTGTCGTTGCTGCGGCTGCGTCGGCGTGTTGATCTGCAAGAACTTTCGCTGTGGATTTGAACTGTTCGCTTTTCAACCCAAAGTAACACAATATTTTAACTTCATTTAGTCATTCGAGAGTGCGAGCAATTCTGTGTTTGACGTGGATTTCGTGTTTGTGACGTGTGTCACTATGCGCAATCACTTGCAAAACACAAACACGGAGACCAACGACAACAAGCGCATTCACACATTGCCTCTCGCACAACTACCACCACCGCTCGTGATCGATCTTGCTGAGTGACGCACGCCACCACCGCTACCACCAACACCACTACTGCAAGCATGAGCAACGCACGCATCGGTCAGCCGGTCGGCAAAGTTATCATGACAAACGTCGCAGTCGTGCGCCTCAAGAAGAACGGCAAGCGCTTTGAGATCGCGTGCTACAAGAACAAAGCGCTCAACTGGCGCAACGGCGTCGAGACCGATATTGACGAAGTCCTCCAGATCACTCGCGTGTACGAGAACGTCTCCAAGGTGCGTACATTGCATTGTACTATCGTGCGATTGCACCGCACTCACACTTTGGGCACAAACGCAGGGCAAGTTTGCAAAGAAACACGACTGGGTCCAGGCGTTTGGCATCCAGGACGACGCTGAGGTCTGTCGCCATATCCTCGACCACGGCGAACTCCAAGTCTCGGAAGGCGAACGCAAAGCCCAAGTCGAAAAGTGCGTCTTGCTTGTTTTGCATGCGATCTACATGAAAGTCAACCCACTTACAAAATCACGCATTTACACTTGGAATGTGTATACTTGATGCACAGTCTGTATCGCGACATTGCAACGATCGTAGCCGACAAGTGCGTGAACCCAAATTCGAACCGACCGTATCCATTCAGCGTGATCGAGCGATTGATGAAAGAGACGTTGCACTTTGCAGTCGTGCCAAACCGAACAGCGAAGCAACAGGCGCTCGAAGTCATCAAGAAGCTCGAAGTGCACATTCCAATCGCTCGTGCAAAGATGAAGATCCAATTGACGTTGCCAGTTGCTGGCGCAAAAGCGATCAAGCCGCTGCTCCTCCAGCACGACGCACAGATCCTTGAAGAAGTCTGGAACGACCCACAGACGCGCTTCGTCGTGCTCATTAACCCTGGGACGTACCGGATCGTCGATGCGTTGGTCGAGACACACGGCGCTGGTGCTGGCTCTTTAGAGGTCATTGAGCTGAATAACCACAAAGAGGGCGAAGATACGATCGACGACGAGCTGAGTCAACAGACCGATCGCTTGACGCTCGCACCTATCGATCGGCGCGCTGCTGGACCGATTGTGTTGCCGGTTCAGACCGCCGGCGCTACGAGCGCTACGAGCGCTACGAGCGCTGCTGGCAGTACGGACAGCGCACCTGCTGCGCGCAAGCAGTGCAGTACGTGCGGCGGGGACTTTGGGAGCGACGTCGGGCTGTACCGCGCGCACTTTCGTTCCGAGTGGCATCGGTTCAACCTGAAAGCAAAAGCACAGAAACGCGCTGTCGTGAGTGAAGCCGAATTTGACGCTTTGGACGCAGACGACGTTGCAAAGACGCTTGCTGCAATGTCGTCGTAGGAGCACTACGAAAGACGGAACGACAGTTGAGAGGAGGAGGGCTCCTTCATCATGAATACAACACAAGAACAATGCGTTTGTGTCGGATGTGTCTGTTGGACTTGCTGTATGTATGGAAAATGCTACGCTGCAGCGCCAATCCGGTCCTTCATCCGCCTGTTGTCGCCTCCTCCTATCGCTTTTGCTTTCACTGGACTCGTCGACGTCTTGTCACTCACAACGTCGCTTTCGCTTGCGAAAGGCGCTGCGACAAACACTTTTGGTTTCTTAAACACGACGATCGCATCTTCAATCTCCTGGAGTTTGTGTTCCAACGCAGTTTTGTACCGAATCTGCCGCTGTGTCTCAATGCGCAATGGCAAGCGATTCATCTCGACGCGCGCTGCGTCCAACGACGTCTGGAGCACGTGGAGCGTCCGCAATCGTTCGTCGTCATCAAGTCGGACCATCCCAGGCGGACAATCCGGGTCCGGCGCATTCAAGCGCCGTTCCGCTTCTTCTGCAGCCCATTGCTCTTTGCGAGCGAGGAGATACAACGGAATGCGGCCAAAGTTGCGGTTTGCACCTGCTGCAGTCGTTGCGAGGGGTGGGCGTGGGTTCGTTGGCGCAACTGCGTCAAAGCTGCCAGCAACGGACGCGCACGACGAAGCCGACGACGCTGGCGGCGACTTGCGGATCACGTCCCACGCGTTTGCGTTGACGTAATCTGTCTTGTCTTTGAGCGACTTAAGGGAAGAAGAAATAGATAACATTAGAGAAACACATCGCAAAAGATATAAAGCTACAGAGTCCTGCGATCAGATATAAAATTAAAGAGATCAACATACCATCTTTGCAACGAGGTCTCTGCTGCGCGCTTCGAGCTCGTCGAGCGACGGCACTGGCTCTTTGGGTGGCGGGAGTGTCGGTGGTGGCACTGGTCGCGTGAACGCTGGTGGGAGAGGAGACTCGAGTGGCTCCTGGTGCTGCTTGAACGCATGGCGGTTGTGGCGATTGCGAAGGTCAGACGCTGCTGCATTGCGTTGTAGGAACGCATGACGTGTGGGCGCGTTGTCCTATTTTTATAATCGCGTCGTATGGTGAGCAGCCACAGCAGTCGCACAAAGATATAAAGAGAGAGAGAGACGCACTGGATGGCTGAAGACGCGCGGTCGGACACCTTTGAACCGCGTGAGCTTGAACGCTTCAAACCGCTGTGCTGCTTCCTGTTGTATTGCGACAAATGCAAATGGAACAAGTGAGTGTGTGGATGTGGAGTTACACGACAACGGATGAGCGTACGAACCTCGCGTTCACGCTGCTCGCGGTTCTGTCGCTGCATCTGCTTGATGCGCAGCTTGTTCTCGCGCTCAAAGTCCCTGGGTGTGATGCCACGCTTGATGAGCTTCTCTCTGTGTGCGAATGTGCGTGAATGACAGAGTGTAAATACATGCATAAGGACCGAGTGTGCGTGATCGAGTGAGCGAGCGTGGGTGGCCAACATGCACAAGCAGCCGCTGCTGCGATCGACACGCACCCATACGAGCAACTAAGCAAACGAACCTGTATCCCTCGTGCGGGTTCAGAATCGCGGCGATCGCTTCCGACGAGTTGCCATCGCGTCGTCGGATGCCCTGCTGCATGTTGCAGCGACCGCGATGGCGCCTTTTGCGGTCGTCGTCGCAGTGTTCTGGAATTTTGAATATAGGATTTATTTAGGATTTGCCATATTAACTTTAAATTGCTCAAATCTGCTTCAACAGCAAAAGCAACTTCGTTTTTGCTGGTTCGCTTGATCCTGCATCGACGTGCTGGAAGTGGCGGTGGCGACGTCCAAACTACAACTGCATGCAGTGTCACGACGACTATGTGGCAGCGACTTTGGGCACGATGCAAGCTAGATCTGCAACTACTTTCGATCCGACTTGTATCGCTGCAACGCGAGCCGCAAGTCGCCTCTAGTTGTGAGTGACATTGCGTTCGCAGCGCTTGACCTCGACTCTATCAGCCATGTTGCTGTGGAAGTGACGTCGTAATTGACTCGGCAGTGGTATGCTCGTTGAATTCGTATAGTGGTTCGCAGTCTCGCATCCGCTTGCAGTCGACTCTGCGAGCCACGGGTCGCGTGGGAGTTACATGCCAGCACTGCTGGACTACGTCTTTGTCACGAGGTTGCTGCACGTGACTGATAAGAAATGGATGTAACAGAGGAGCGAGTGGCGTGTCGACGCAGAATCAAATGCATGCACTTGTGTGTCTATAAGTTTATTCGATACCAGGCGGGCGCATCAGAAGTAGTATGAAGCACTTGGGACTACACTAGACAGGTTTGCGGAATAGCAAGGCAGCCACGAGTTGTAAGGAGCGCTTAGTACTAGTGAGACCTATTGTCATTCAATTACCATCTACAACTACGCTCGTGCCTGGCGTTATCGTTGTCGCTATGCTATTCGTGCGAGTGCACTCGGTGGCAAATGCAGTGCCTCGGCAAAG
>JAADXH010001177.1:0-12944 GCA_023337595.1 Globisporangium camurandrum | reverse complement strand
GCGCATGCTTTTGTGTACTTAGCGCCGTCATTTGCATCAATTGGGAAAACGATCGGTGAACACGATCGTCCTTCAAGGCTTACGTTTCTCGACATATTTGAATATATAGCGACAACAATGTTGTATTCACTCAATGTTGCATTCAATGTCCGTTTCAGAAACTTCGTCATATTGAACGCTTAGACCAAAACCTGAGTTACAGACGTTACTTGACCAAAACAGTTGTTGCTCACTTTTCCATTTGATTATGACATGGAATATAACATTCGACAAACATTCTCCACGAAGCACCGAAACTCGAAAAAGCATAATATTACTAAAAGAGAGCAAAACCTGCAGTACACTTTTTCTGTCCCCTACATATGGTTGCTTGATAGCGAACATTGCGAACTAAATAGAGCGTTTTATACTACGTAATGGCGCAGAATACTATATTTATTTCGCCTATAATAGCTTTCTGAACGCATTAAGTTATTTTTACATAGCGAATATCGCGAACTGAATAGAGAGCTTTATACTAAGTACTGTCAGAGCAACATCGACATCATCAAGTTAAGCTTTAGAGCAAGTTTGTCGTATTTAAAATATAAAACACCAACACGTGCAGGCATTTACCACATAATGCGCAGCTTTTGCATTACACGAATGCCGAGGTACAAAATGGAGCTTCAGTTGCACATCAAATGGGGGAATAATGTTTGTAAATCAACATCGACATTGGAAGTTTCAGAAAAGCAAGTATTGAAGGGGTTGCTAAGAGGAACACCCTATCTTGCTATTGCGACAGCTTATTAACTTCCTTTATTCGAAAGGGCATTGTGAAGGTAGCATATTCAAATCGACGGATAACCCAAATTTTGAAGGAAGCATGAATACAAATGCGTTGGTTATCGCAAACAATTGGACATATAACATCTCAGCAAACAAACATATACAGTGTAGAAACCCTGGTACGTGTTAGTGACTGCGTTCTGACCCAGCACAATGCCGAAGATGCACGCCACGCTAGAAACAAAAGAGCTTGCTTGCGCGTATATACATATATGTATGTGTGTCTGTGTGTGAGGTTGAGAGAGAGAGTGAGTGAATGTGTGAGTTGCAAGCGGTTGAAACGATTTGAAACAGTTGTTTGTTACGAGGGTTAAACGGTGTCGCAATATCAAAATGTTTGGGTGTCTCTCTAACAACCACCTTACAATATTTTTATCGTGTACTTGTACAGTATCGTAAAATTGATCGCGAAAGGGTGTTTCTTTCAAATAAAAGCAATACGAAGCTGTCAGCGATCAAGGAAGACGTCGCATTGGCGATGGCATCTGCCAGCCCGAGCGCCTTGTCTTCCGATAGAGCAGCGTGTGTGTTGTCATTGGTGAACACAGTGCGCAGAAGCTCGTCCTCCATGGTCGATTTTGCTGTGTTTTGTTGTGTTTTGAGCACGAACTTTGAGCAGCAGTACGCACTTTGAGGTTACCGTTTTGATTGCGCATATCGTGAAATCGCATTCTAATGTTTTGCATCGAAAAGAGATTCCAATGCACAAGAATACAAAAGAATGCAAAACAAGTCGAAATAAAACGGAGTGAAAACGAAAACGAAACTAATTCTGACTGTTCTTTTGATGGTATTTTTATGCAAATACACTGAATTGGATACTGTTTTTAGGTATTTGTATGCAAATACACAGAATGGAATAATCAGACGCGGACACGATCATCGTGCAAAGCAGGATGCCAGTGACACCGACCGCGACGGCCACGACTGCTGCCACTGCTGGACTAGCGCCACCAGCACGTCAATGGCAGAGCAAGAGTGAGTGGGAAGTGCTGGTCGAGAACATCGCGCAGTCGCACGCGCGGCTCGCATCGGGCATTCAACTTGCGATCGAGAAGCAATGGGGCAACAACTTTACGGGTGCGTCTCCACGTGTGGGCTGAGCACGGAAACATGCAAAAACAAAGACGCATGCATGTTGCAAAGTGTCGCGCTAAGTGTCTACCACTTGACTGCTCGACGATCGCACGCTCTACTGCGTCGCACAGCATGCCTACAGGCGTACGCGAGCGCAAAAGAGCTCGAGATTCGCGGTGTCTGTAGTGCAAATCACCATGAGTTCGTCGACTCGATCGAAGAGATCGTGCGCATGAAAGCCGACGTCGGCAAGCTCCAGCGTGACATCGACCGGTTCCAGCACGAGCTCGCGACTGCGACGTCCGACGTGCTGGCGATCCACGATTCACTGGACGCGTGCTACCGCGTGCAGCGCGACATTGACGAGTCGATAGAGAAGCTCCAGCAGTGCCAGCGCATCGTACGAGCTGCTGCTGCTGCTGCTAGTGCACTGCAAACCACCTGTCTGGCCAATAGACTGAATCAACCTACCTATAGGCTGGCTTGGCGACAACGATCGACGCGTACATTCAGCAGAACAAGCTCTTTCACGCGCTCAAAGTTCTCGAAGAGCTCCGATGCGAGATCGCAGGCTTCCGGGTACAGTTTATGATACACACGACTGTCGACAGCTGTCGCTCGCGGCGTCTGGTGGTTGCTTTGTACACTGCTAACACACTGTGTGTGTGTGTCTCTCTCTCTATCTGCTCCATCTTTGTCGCATCCTACAGGGGCAGCACTTCCCACAGCGCATGAACGCGTGGATGCACACGGCGATGGAGACGATCAAAGACGAAGCGAAGCGGAGTGTCTCCATCTGGCTCGAAGACATTCGCGCTGCGTCGCTGGTGCGTTTCGTAGATATAGTGACAAGCACACGTATGCTTCGAGTTCTACGTACTTACGTGCGCGGCGGCCTCCATCTCTCTGCAATCTACGCGTTGTAGCCGATCGGCGAACTCGCAATCTCGCGCTGTGAGAACCAAGTGAGTGAACAATACTACGAACAGGACATTCTGGAAAAGTGCAGCGTCGCACCTACGCCTTCGACAACAACCAACAGAGGCGGCGCATCGACGCCGCGTGCGTCTGTCGCTATGGCTTCGTCTCTTGCAAACAAGTCGTTTGGTGCTTCGAGCAGTTCAAGCGACGACCCGCTAATCAAGCTGCCGTCGCTCAAAGTACTGAACTTGGACGCCGACGTCCTACGCGCAAAGAACAGCATCCACGCTGGCTACATGGCTGCGACGCTCGAGCGCCTCGCACCGATGCTCCGCATTCTCCACGTCTATCGTGTCATGAACCAAGTGCCAGCGCTCGCAGCGTTCTACAACGCAAATCGCTTGGTGCGTCTGTTGCTTTTCATCTCTTTCTATCATTTCTACGAACCACTCGTCCCACTGACGCGCATACATGCTGTCTCCCTCTTCGTCCTTCTTCTATCGTACGATCGATCATCATCCCACACCAGCCACAGCTGCAGCTCCAGGCGTTCCTTACCGGTGACGTTGCGATGATCACACCCGAGCGCTTCGTCGCGCAGCATCGCGAGTTGTTTATCAAATTCACTGGCGCGTTCTGTCTCGAGCATTTGCTCTGGCGCTACTCGCACGAAGCACTGCTCACGAAGAAAGAGATCAACGGAATCTTCCACCTACTCGTCCAGAGCCTCTGTGGGATCGCAACGGCGTCGATCTTGCGCATCGAACATGCGCAAACGATCTTGGATATCAAGCAGAGCGCCGTTCGTTGCGTTCACGCACTGAGTGACGAAGTCCACGAATACAATCCTGCGTCGCTCCTCGATACGTTCCGACGCTTGGGGGCGCACTTTCGCCACTCGGCGCTCGCTGATACGACAAAGTGCGTATGTGTTTGGCAGTAGGAGGCAGTAAGCAGCTGCCGTGCGTAGGAGGATAGGAGGTGGCTGACAACTCGACTGGCTATGGGGCTCGACGTACACATTGTAGACAGCTGCGGGAGTTCATGGCGACCGATACGTTTGATCACGTACGCGTCGCCGCGCACGAGCTGCCAGAGGTAAGCAAGACCGCGCTGTTGGCTGCACTTACGAGATTGGAGGATGGAGGAGAGAACTGACGGACGGACGCAACGACGTTTGTTGTCGCGCCTGTGCGTCGTCTGTTGTAGATCCTCACACTCTGTGGCATTGCTGGCCGGGAAGACGCGATGCTCAAGGCTGTCGACCTCACGGCCGACCCCGTCGTTCTGCCGCTTACGGCTGTGTGTTTGTCTTTGTGTCGTGTGTGTGTTGGATATGTGGTTGCTGCTGCTGCTGCCGTTGATCCAACTGTCACTTATCGCGTGTGTTGAATTGCAGGTCGTGCTCAAGAGCTGCCGAGCGATCGAAGCGCTCGTGCACATGATGTTTGACTACGAGCGGTGCGTTTGTCTTGCGTACGAGAGAGTGTGTGTGAGAGAGATAGAGATAGATAGATAGAGAGCGAGAGAGAGAGAGAGCGAGAGAGAGAGCACTGGTGTTGTTACTGCGTTGACGCGCGTGGTTTGACGCACGTGGATCATATTGATGTATCGACTGCGTTGCTGCTGATCCACCATCGACAGGCACCTGAACATCAACGACTGGGGCGACGCCGTGCGCGACGACACGATCGAAGCGCTCGGGTCACTGAACGACGTTTTGAACGACGTGATCGACCAGCGGACGGACCTGCAGGTCACGATGGTGCGTTTCCATTTGCTTCTTGCTTTTCCCATTGCGTGTTGCGACGAGTCAGACTTATTGCCTTTGTTTCATTGGACGCACACGCGTGCGTGCATACAAACACTCCAAATCAGGCGGTCGTCGTTGGTTCGAACGCGTCGTTCCTCGCATGTGCGTGCGACCGCTTGGAGTTGGTCGTCAAGGCGCAAACCGATGCGTGGGAAGCACGGACGTATGGCTACAGCGTCAGCAACACGCTGCGGCACCAGCCTCAACAGCAACAGCAACTCAATGCCAAGCCCAGCAGCGCAAACGCAAACGCACACGCGAATCGGACGCTGCAGCTACTGAGCAAAGCTGGCGCAAAGAAGAAGTTTGAGAGCACGATGACGCGCGCACAGGACATGGTCTGTGAGCTCATGGTGCGTTCGCTTCTTCTCTATAGGCAGACACATCGCACACAATGAGCTGACGCATGCGCTTTCTTGTTGATACGTGCGATGGAACAACACACTGGGCTGTCGCTGTCTGTCGCTCGCCTCCTTTCTACGACGCACACTCAATACTTACAGCTCAAGAAGATCGACGAGCTGTTGTCGTCGTTCTACTTTCTCAACTGGACGCCAGCCGAAGCGTCGCGCCAGCCGGATCCGAGCATGTGGGACCTCATCACGTACCTCCGCGTGACGTTCTCCCACCTTGCGCAGCTCCCCACGGTCGTGCGGGAAGCGATTCACTTTGCAACGTGCATCCACATTGCGAAATCGCTCGAACAGCTGCTCACTGGCAGTAGCGTCAAGCGGATTAACGTCGCCGGTCTTGCCAACTTGCAGCGCAACGTCGACGCGCTGCTCGACTATATCAGTGCGATTGAGATCCAGCAATTGCGCGAGTGCTTCCTCGCACTCACGCAGCTGCTCGAGCTCGTGCTGTCGGGTCACGCGGACAAGTTTCTTGATCCGCACCAGCGGTGCGTCAGTCTGTGTGTGTAGGAGTGTAGGCAATGAGGAGTAGGATGGCGGTGGGACTGACGTGTGCATCACGTCGCTGTTGGTTCTGTACCTGCAACGATCGATCGATTGATCACACGAAATCAGTGAGGCGGGCAAGTTCTCCCACCTGTCGGTCGAGACCGTTGCGAGTGTGCTCGAGAAGATCAAGGACGGCAAAACCACGACGTCACGGCGCTGGGGTGTGTCATCGTCGTCGTCTACGAGCAGCAGCAGCAGCACACATACGAGTGCGACTGCGAGTGGCAATAACAGCAGCACGGCGCCAAAGAAAACGAGTTTGTTGGGCTCGGTCGTCAAGACGCTGCGCAAGTGAGCGCCGAATGCTTGTATCACTAGCAGCAGCAGCAGCAGCAAATAGGACGAGAACACCATAGCTGCAATGGCATCGTAGGTATCATCTATACAGGTTCTATAGACGCTTGTACGCCGATTCATTGCATTGCTATAGGGGCTATCCAAATGTGGTGCTGCGGCTATTGCTGTTGCGTTCTACTGTCACTTGATGAGGTTGCGGCAGTGCGTCTGCAGCGTCGACTGCACGACTGCGCACAGTTGTTCGCGATTGGTGTCGAGTTCGAGATGCGTGAGCGCCGTGCGACTAGCACTCATGCACGCGACAACGTTCGCGACTGATGGTTCGCGTTTGCAGCACGCTAGGATCGCATTGACGCGCTGCTCCGACGCTGTTGTGTTTCCATTCGCATCCGCGTCATTGTCGCCAAAACTGTCGATGCTCAAGTGCACGAGCGCATGCGCACCGTCGTGCAGCATGTGCTGAGCCATCGACTCGACGCGCTCGCGCACAGACTCGTTCGCGTTGCTATTGCTGTTGTTGTTCGTACGAGTCGCGATGCTCGTCCACCTCAAAAGCTCCTCCAGTCGCGCCGGTTCGAGTGTCTTGCTGCTGCTGCCTATGCAGTCGCTGCTAGAGGAGGCAGGCGATCGTGCGAAGCGCTGACGCAGTTGTGTGAGTTTGTCGCGCGTGCGTCGCTCCGACTCGAGTAGGCGCTGGAACGCGTCAAGACGCAGCGCAGGCGTCACCCACCGCTCGACGTGCTGGAGCGTCGTCGGCACTGCGAGCGTCTTTCCACTCGCAGCGTCACCGGCATCAATTGCTTGCAGCACCGCGTTGCTCCATTGTTGCTCATCCTGACGCTTCGCCAACTGCGCAACGAGCAGCAGCACAGTGCGTCGGAAGCGCTGGAAGCTCTCGTCGCGCTCGTTCGCAGTAGCAAGCAGCGCTTCGACCGAGTGCATGCTGCGCTGCTCGAGATCGGTCCAGATATTGTCGACGGCAGAGCGCAGCGCCGTGTCGAGTGACACGTGCTGTTGTTTGTTGCGTGCGTCGTTATCGCTTGCAACAGGACGCGACGATGGTGCGTGTGCATTTGGCTTCGTAGCATCTAGACGAGCAGTCCCTGCAGCAGCTCCTGCTTGCGAAACGCTATCGTCGAGCAGTGCACGTTCGGATGCGAGTGCTGCGCTGAACGCTCGCGCGTCCATCGTGGACGTGAACGACGCACTCACGCTCTGACCGACGAGGAACGACGACGTGCCTGTAGCGCCAGGGAACCGCACGCTTGTCGACAGCGACGAGCGCGTGTGGCGATGGTGCGGTCGCACGGTCGCTGTCGTTGTTTGTAGCCCAGTCGTCGGCGTCAGTGTCTGCGTTGTCTGCAGCAGCTGCGTCGTGGTTGAAGTGCTGTCGTTGAGACGCTGTTGCTGCAGTGTCGCGCTCTTCTCCCGATGTGTGCGTTCCATCGCTTCGTCCTGCAAGAGCTTCGTAAACATGCGCGACGACAGCGACGACGACAGCGACAAGTTGCGTGAGTGCCGCAGATTCAAGTTCATGCGAGCGAGTGACGACGACAACGGTGGTGCAGCTGCCTGCGCGACTGTAGAGATTTCGGCCAGTGGGTTTGTCCACGCTGCTGCTGTCGCTGTTACTGAGCTGGTTGCTGCTGATGCTGGCGCTTGTCGCTGTTGGTTGGACGCTGCTTGCGCAACAGGCGAAAGCGATGCGCGTGGCTGTTGCGTGACCGCTGCATCGGTACTCGTGTTGTTGAGATGGTCACTGATCGAGAACGCGAGTCCGCGGGACGAACCAGTGAAGCACGCGCTCGAGCGCACGTGGTTTCGCTTCGTGGGACTCTGCGCCAGTGGCGACGATGACGATGGCGGTGGCAGCAAATGGAGCTCTGATATAAGCTGGTGAGCGGTATCGGCTGTCGTGGAGCCAGCGAGTGGTGTTATTGGCGCAAGTATTGTCGGAGTGTGCGTCGTTGCGTTCGGTGGACGCAGTTCGATCGACTCGGCGAGCGAGAGCTGAAGGAGCTCGTCGCCCGAGATCATCGAGACACACGCGTTGCCGTCGATCGACGCATTTGTGGCGTCGTCGCGTCCCACAGACGGCTGCCGGAAGCTAAAGCCCTCGCGACTGTCGTCGTCTACAACCGACAAGTCGCTCGCGCTGCTGCTGCTGCGTCGATCCAGTGCATTTTCACCTTTCTCATCCTCGTCGTCACTGCTGTTGCTGCTGGCGGTGTTGTTGTCGCCTCGTTTGGTATCGCCTGGAGCGTCTTCGCTGGCGAGTAGCACACTGTCAGGTCGGAACGCAATGGCGGACGCTTGGCGCTCGTTCTTACTGTCACTACGCTCTTCCTGATCGTCGCTCGCACTGCTGCTGCTGCTGTCGCAATGATCGTCGTCGTCCATATGCGCAATATCTTCTGCAATCTCATCGGCGCCGTCGTGTTCATCACTCGGCGGCTTTAGTTCAGCGTCGAGCGCTGTTGCTGCTGCTGCATTACGAGCAACCTGCGTAGAACCAACGTCTGTTGTCGTGGGCGGTGACAATAGCAGCAATGGCGCTTCAGCATCGGCGCTCGATGGCTCGTTGCTTTCACTTGCCGCTTCGATTGCTGGTAACACGGCGCTCTCTACTTGAGCGGCTGCTGCTGCCATCTCAACTGCGTTCGTGGCAGACGTCACGTCAATCGCTTCTTGCAGCACAAGTGGCTGCACTAGGTCTTCTGGCGCTAGTGAACCACGAGGTGGCGCTACAACGACTGCTGCTGCCATTGCTGTTGTCGCCGTCGTTGTAACAGTCACTGCAGCAGTTACAGCTGCTACAGCTAGCGAGTCACTCGAGAAGACCTTGTCAATGTGATCGACGCCTCGAATGAACGCATGTTCGAGGCACTCGAGCGCACTTGGTCGCTCCAGCGGGTCCTTTTGCAAGCAGAAGCGCAAGAAGCGCACAAAGGCCGACGTCCACGCACTCGGCGTCTGGAGCTGCGGCGGCGGATTGCGTGGAATCTGGATCAGCACGCGCATCGGATGTTCGTCAAACAGCGGCGGTTTGAGGTCCGCGAGCTCAATCGCAGTGATCCCAAGCGACCAAATGTCCGACTTGTAGTCGTAGTCGCTGTCTTGGATCATCTCGGGGCTCATCCAATACGGTGTCCCGACGAACGTTCCACGTCGCGACATCGTATCACGCAGTTGCGCCGAGACGCCAAAGTCTGCGATCTTGACTTGCCCGGTCGTCGTGAGGAGGATGTTGCCGCCTTTGATGTCGCGATGGATCTTCTTCTTCGAGTGCAAGTACGCGAGGCCGCGCAACGCGCCGCGCATGATCACTGCGATCTCATCTTCGCGCAAGGTGCGTTTGCGACGGACGTCACCAACGGACCCGCCGCCGCAATATTCCATCGCGACCCACAATGCGCTGTCCTTGTAGTACGCGCCGTAGAACGCGACGACGTTCGGGTGGTCGCACTCGCGCAAGAACTGGATCTCGCGACGGACGCTCTCGATGTCTTCACCGCGCTGCCCGGCTTCGAGTGCGACCGGGATGACTTTGAGCGCTGCGAGCCGCGTCGGGTCGTGCTTGTAGCACGCGCGGTACACGCGCCCAAACGCACCAGCGCCTTCTTTCGTCTGGAGCTCAAACACGTGCTCTGGGTCAACGGCTTCGAGTCCAAGCGACCGTAGCATCTGGCCAGCAGCGCTTGAGAGCGTCGTCGAGGAGCTCACAGCGCCAGCGACTTTGGGCTTGCGATTCGGCGCCGCCATGCCGATCAAAGGGGCATGCGCGTGCTCGACCGTACACGTTGGACGTTGACGCCCTTGACAAATTTGCTTATATTGCATAATGATCTTAAACAGGCGCGAAGGCACAATTTGGAGTATCAAAATGAGCTGTCATGGTATCAAATAATTCAATTTTGCTACTACAGTTTGACCATGTCGACGCGATTCTCTTGTGGCCAAAGTACGCACCCCGCCCAAGGTGCTGCTGTTTGGAGGATCGATTGCAGAGTCTTTGGCAGCGCTCCTGTACTTATGCTACGTTATCAAGAGCGCCAAAGTGACTCTGCTGGTCTCGGTGCTTTCGTTTACGCACCCAGTTCTGCGACAAGACCTCGTGACTTTGGTCGAAAACGGAGTGATAGTTCGAGTGCTGTTGTGTTCGAGTCGAACAGAAGAGAAGCAGCGTCAGCTGATCGAGCTGCGCAAGGCAGAGTCGCTGTGTTGCCTCTTTGACGCAGAAAGCCTTGTTCACCACAAGTTTGCTGTGGTAGACAACCACATTGTTCTCGAAGGCAGTTTGAACTGGTCGCTGACTGGAGTGCAGATTAACCGTGGGCATTTGACGATCTTTGGCGACGCCGATCTCGCTGCGTTTTGCACAGCAGCGTTTGATCTTGACTTTGAGAATTCAAGTGCGCAGTGAGTGAGAGAGAGATGGAGCGCAGTAGTGTGAGCGACGTAACCAGGAGGACACCCATAATTGTTGTAACTCAGATTGCTCGCGAGCATATCTTTGCAGATGCTTCTACTGCTCGTCGGCTGCCGACGCGTTGGGAGTACACCGGCCGACTTGGGTCGTGCAAGTGACCGCGACGCACTTGCTTGTGTTTGTCCTTCGCTGCCGTGTCCATCTGTTGCCGCAAGTACTGCTTGTTCTTCTGGAGAAACCCGATGAATGGTAAGCTACAATATTGATTGCTGGCGCTGTATTGTGCGTTCAGACCAGAAGCAAGCACAAGTGCTCTTACTCAAGCGTGCTTAGAACACTGCACGGGATCATTGCGTCATGCAAGATACTACAAGCAAGCAAGATGTGGTCGGCAGGCAACTTCTTGCAGGTGAACAAACCCCTGCACTGCTGCTGCGGAGCGACAGGACATGCATGGTTGCTAACAACACGCACACATGGGCGCATGTCCTCGCATAAGTTCATTCGTATATAGACTGCTCTAGTATCTGCTTGTGCGTCGATGCCTGTACGCTGACAATGCCTACTTCGTTCATACACACGTTCTGACTGATTCTGGTATTCGAAGTCTCGACAAGCAACTCCGTTTCTTACTCACGCACTTTTGCTCGTCGACATGCTTGAAGTATGCTGCCTTTAGCGCGATGGGGGATTCGTCGACACGACAAACGCGAAACACACAAAGACAATGCGTGCAGCGTCCACCGGCAACCGATAATTGGGTCGCGAGCTTACCAGCTCGAATGCCACAACTCGATCTGCCATCAAGTCATCAAGTCGACACTACCCCACGATGAACGTCCGCTTCGCTGCTTTCCTCGCTGCACTCGCACTCGCCGCTGGCGCCAGCAACGCCACTACGGCCCGCGTCCACCCAGGTGTGCACCGTGCGCTGCGCGCTGACGGCAAAGTGAACCTTGTGATCGAGCTCAAGCAAACGACCGAGTCGACGCTCGAGAGCATCAAGGAGAGTGAGTTCTCGACGCGTGGCGCCAAGGTCCAAGCGATCGCCACGAAGCTTCAGGCGCAGAACACGGTTGCGTCGGCCGAGGTCACGAAGATCTTGACGAAAGAGAGCGACGGACTCCACGGCGGCTTCGAGAGCTTCTGGATCTCGAACCAGATCATGGTTCAAGATGCGACGTTCGAGTTGATCGAGAAGCTCGCGGTGCTAGACACTGTGAGCGAGATCCTCGAGCAAGAGTTGATCTTTATTGAGAAGCCAGAGGTTATCGACACGAAGGAGCTCATTGGGCAGGAGTGGGGTGTCAAGAAAATCGGCGCGCCGCAGGTGTGGGCCGACGGCAACATTGGCCAGGGCGTCGTTGTCGCAGGCATCGACACGGGCGTGCGGTGGACGCACGAGCTTCTCCAGCGCAACTTCCGCGGCGCGTACGGCTGGTACGACCCGCAGAAGAAGTCGGCGCTGCCGTACGACGTCGATGGCCACGGCTCGCACACAATGGCGACGATTGCTGGCTCGAAGGGCGTCGGCGTGGCGCCAGGCGCGACGTGGATGGCGTGCAAGGGCTGTCGCGAGATCCTGACTGCGAAGGGTCCAGCAGTGGCCTGTCCGCAGTTTGATTTGATCGCATGCGCGCAGTTCGTACTGTGCCCAACGGACACGCAAGGCAAGAACCCGGACTGCATGAAGGCACCGCGCGTCGTGAGCAACAGCTGGGGTGGCCCTGGTGGCCGTCCGTACTTCCAGGCGGCTGTGAACGCCTGGGTCAAGGCTGGCATCGTGCCGGTTTTCTCGCAGGGCAACGACGGCCGCAAGGGCTGTGCGACTTCGGGCTCGCCCGGAGACTACGCGAACGTCATCGGTGTCGGTGCGACCATGAGCAACGACACGCTTTCGTCGTTCAGCAGCAAAGGTCCGACACTCAACAACCGCCGGAAGCCCGACATTGCGGCACCGGGCCAGGCCGTGCGCTCGGCGTCGAACGAGACCGACGTTGCGTACATGACGATCTCGGGTACGTCGATGGCCGCACCACACGTCTCGGGCGCGATCGCGCTGATCTTGAGCGCGAAGCCGGACCTCGCAATCGACGAAGTCAAGATTGCGCTGTACACGACGACGGACCAGAAGGGTCTCGCAGAGTCGAACTACACGTGCGGCGGCACCTCGGATCTGAACTGGCCGAACAACCAGTTTGGTCACGGCCGCCTGAACGTGCTCAACGCGTACGAGGGCTTCCGTCCAGCTCAGTAGGCATCCCGTCTGCTAATGTCGGTGCAAGTCAGCGTCAAATTTAACTTCATGCTCGCAGGTTACTGTATAGAAACAATCGTAGGCGTCGAGCTTCGACAGACCATCACGCAAGCCTAGTCTTGAAAAATGAGATTCGTTTCAATCAAATGCCTTGAGATATCTGAAACTGCGCGCTGTGACTAATTCCTGTGTGAGTTTGCTTGTGCCATCGTTGCGACTGAGATGTGCAACGATCCCTCTGGATCCCTCTGCAAGATGCGAGCAAGCAAGCCCGTTGTCATTCACGAGAAGCTCAGCGCTCATGTGTTGTCTGATTCTACTGCTTGACGCTCGTTATCGACTAATTTGTCCGTTATT
>JAADXH010001176.1:0-12945 GCA_023337595.1 Globisporangium camurandrum | reverse complement strand
GCTCACAGCATGAGCAAGACTACAGCACATCGAGCATGGGTCACTTTCTTGCTGTACTCGCAAGCGTGTGATTGAGTAGCTCGTACGCTTTGTCACTGCATGTGTGCATGGATCTTCGTGGTGCCGTGCTATCTTGGTACAGAATCTGTTCGCACAAATCACTTCAATCACACTAAATCAATGTCTCCCTACTCAATTTTTGCAAATACGATCCAGCAGTAGCCAAATGCATTTATGTGTGATACAATTTGTTGTGGAACGATTTAATTTTGGGTTCAAAACATTTGAAATGTACAGTTGAGCTTGTCTCTGATATATGAACTTCTCTGTACCATTTGAATATAACTGGGGAATTTCGTGTGGTCCACATACTTTTTATATTTGGCCAAAAACTGGCGAAAATGAAATTTCATTGGTTGATCATAAAAAACTTGTCAAATACGTTTTTTTCTGTAATGCATTTCAGCAATCGAAAATGATATCAATTGTGCAACTTGACCCGAAACACTTTTTGTCTTTCGCGACTAAATTTTATGTTAAAACCTCCAAACAATACCTGTTTTGGTGATCCTGTGGTTTGATGAACGTCGCAAATGACTAGTAAACAAACAGCCGCACGCAACTAACCATTGGATTTCTCCTGATGATTTCAGAATGCTTTACTTCGCTTTAGTTCTGAAATGATAATTCATTTTGCTCCCAAGTCGTATCGAAACGGAACAGATAAGTATAAATCAATATATCATCTCTCAACATTCAAATCAAGCTTGGATATGCTAAATCCCCACGTTTAAAGAGTAATATTCCACGTTTTTAGCGGTTGCATAACATATTTTGCGTATTCACACAATACACGAGCAGCAGATTACAATGTTAAATTATCTGTGAGGCGCGATGACACAACGAAAGCACAAAAACACAGGATACATATTAGACGGAAAGTATTCTAGGTACGATTCAAACAAGGATATGTACGTTCGACACTATTACCGAAGTATTGATGGTGATCGCACAACATGTATAGCGTTTTTTCTTCGATCATTTTGACATTTTAGGTTGCAGTTTATATCGTACATAGTATTTGCGTTTAAGAGACAACATCCTATAAATGCTTTCCGCTCACAAGAACATGCGACAATATATCAAGATAATGTCGGTAACGACCGGAAGATACTTTATGGAGCTTCATCCAGCCAGAGGTTTGCTCATACAAAACATAGGATTGCCATCGAAATAGCTTCATACATATACTACACGAACACGATATAGCCTGGTGAGCAATATCAATGCATGACATCCTTTTTGTGAAACCGACAACAATTTTATTCGCCGTGACGATTTGTCTATATCGATTTCGTTCGTGAATTCGTGATTAGTGGCATGTAAATCTCCCTTTCGTTGGCTCGTTCTGCTTTTTGTCTCCCTAAAACACGATCACTTGGTAAACACATAATTGCATTTCCGATAGAAAATTGCATTATTGACATAGTTAATGATAAGATTGCATATAGAAATGATATCCTGGTCGTTGTACGTGGTGAGTGGAGCGTTTCCGTTGTAGTCTATGTTTGATATATCTAATAAGATCGATTTATTAGGTATAACAAACGAGGTAATGCGAAACGCAGTGGTAGTAATCGGTCTTGATGACAAAAACCGACAATGTTTACTTTCACTAACCGCACAAAGTACTTCACGCCAATCACCATAGCACGTGAGAAATCCCCGCTAACATGCAGTGCGCCTATTTTACTTGACGTTAATACTCGCAGATCCCACCAAAACCAATCAAAGGAAACCATGTCTTATAATGCATGCCAAGCTTAGTGATAATATATGTTCTCGCATGGTAGCACCTACATGGACGTGATAAGTTGCCCAGAATAGTATGTCGAAACTTGCGTGGACGATTTTATGTTATAACCCGTGTAAGTTGCCACAGAATCGATATTGCGTGCTTGGTACTGTGCTAGGTGTTATAGGTGTGAAACTTACAGTTTCAAGCTCTCATGCATGTTTACATCATATTCAGTAAGTGTATTCATAGATAGATACTTGCATGGAAGGGAGTGTATGGCGATATATATATGTATGGACATTTATGTGCATACGGATTATACCACGCACGCTCGATGCCTGCCGAATTCAACGGGGAGCTGCATTACAATATATTTTGATGCTACCCCACAAAATCGTCAGTCCAACGGTATACATCGTGAATCAAACCTTAAATAAATCACATGTTTACAACAGTAACTGACCAGAGCATGGGAGGAGGAGCACATCTATTCGTTCGTGCTGTTGTTTTGTTTGATATTCTCGAAGCATTATTTCAAGGTATGCATCAGTAACCCACGCAGTATATTTTTCATAGAAAACGTGTCAAGTTATCCCCGCTTGTTTGTGAGTACACTTCTGCGTGTTTGAATATATCGACCATGTATATGGTGTGTCTAATATTAACGTTAAATTGACAATACAAAAATATACAAATGATGGATTAGAAAGCGCTTACAGCACATGTGTTACTAGGCCTGTTGTTATTAGTCTTTATAGAGCGAATGAGGTTGTGGTTGGTGTAATGCTGTAAACACTGTACACATTTGCAAGTAAGTGCCATGTTGGTATACAATGTTCTACACAATGTGCGCCTTGCTGCAAAAGAGGAATGTCAAACTAGCCGTTGTTGTAAGTCTAACAAGCATTGTATTGTATGCTTTACGCTACGCAAATGCTTACAGTATGACGTGTAAAAAAGTATCATATGCCCATACTTTTCTAATGAAGACCGTAAAGAGCTTTATAAATATAATAAGATCCATACACAAGGCTATACCATCACAAAACAGATATGTTCACATTCCTAGATTTGTACTAATGGAAATCATAGTGAAACATTCCGTCAACCCATTTCGAAGCATCCGTTCCTTTACGCACTTGTTTTCAAGAACCGTAGACAAACAACCTAAAGAAGCTGCAACGTCCAAGAACAATAAGATCATAGCAACAAGTCCGTTGCGAGCTCGAGCGCTGGAGCGACTGCATTAACGTCGTGACCGGCACATGCTTCTTATGCCATCATTTCATTTTATGGTCGCATCAAGTGACCAAAATGGCTACAAAATATTAAAATGAAGCTACTATTTGCGGTGCAATTTTTGGTCGAACTCAATTTTACACTCTTGCTTACCGCTGTTGGTATATGAAATTGTCATATATAAGGACATTTTACATCGGACATGTTGGCTGGTGGTCACAATATTGTTAGTAATACTGTATATTGCTTTTACAATACATGTATATATTAACACGATGTTTTTAAGCTACGTACTGTGGTAATATTTTCCATTAGATCCGAGTGTGTGAATTGACTAATGATCTACACGGGATACGGATCATTTTTCGCATTTTTCTCCTGAGTCCCTGTCAATAGCTTTTTTCTTGACCGCACACTGTCAAGTAAAGGTGAATTGTAGCTTTGATTTCCATCATATAATCGAAGTAACCTCTTATTGAGATTTCTGCATTTTAGTAATGGATTACCGTATTCCTCGTATAGCTGTGCCCCCATATGTTCATCTGTACAATGAGTGATTGGCTAAGAGTCGAATTTTACGGCATACAATTGGATAGACCTGATTCGGGGGTCCAGCGCTACGAGGAATACTGTGCTGTAGTAATATCTGTTTTTTAGCATTCCTCTGTCCAAAACCAGGAATCACTTTTTTGCTAAATGATGCCTTTTGGTATTAGCAACGAACCCAGTTAAAACCTGACGATCTTTTGCAACTGCCGCGTGTACGTATCTTGCGCGTTCCTTTATGCTCTTGTTTTCATGAACCGTCGACAAACAACCTGCTTGCATTTCCATCGTCCACGTACTTGACTTTGGTAAGCAATGCGCTACTAATCACGCGTGGCGTCTCTGTCGCCATGCGTACACGCTTGCAGCGTTCCGGAGTATCGGTTGCGTGCGTTCGCTGTCGACGCTTGCTCCACACGTGCTGATCCCCTCGTTGTGGTCTCAATCATCGCTAGCAACGCGCATGACGATGATACCATCCACAGCGCTGCTGCTGCTTGCACTGCTGCTGCAGACTGCACTGCTGCAGTGTGTGACTGCCGAGTACACGGCGAAAGACGCTGTCGTGGTGCTCACGGCCGCAAACTTTGACAAAGAGGTGCTCCAGAGCAACGACTACTGGCTCGTGGAGTTTTACGCGCCATGGTACGATGCGCTGTAGTGTCGCATGCGCTTCCATTCGACATCTACTGACGTCTCTGCTGTCCACACGACTCTGCAGGTGCGGCCACTGCAAACAACTTGAGCCCGAGTACAAGAAAGCTGCCAAGAAGCTCAAACAACACGTACGTTGTGCGTCTGCTGCTGCTACGATCAACGCATCGACTCACCACACATGCGATTAGGCGCGTCTCGGTGCTGTCGATGCGACTGCACACGCTGCACTGGCGCAACAATATCAGATCCAGGGCTACCCGACGATCAAAGGTTGTTTTGAACAAACATACACAAAACTGGCTCTCTTTGCAGTCGCTCACACGTCTCTACCATTAGAATTTGGCGCGAAGAAGCGCAAACCGAGTGACTATCGTGGCGGCCGCACGGCGCGCGACATTGTTGCGTTTGTCAAGAGCTCCGAGGCTGCAAAAGCTTTGGGTGTTGGCAGCAGCGCAAGCGTCGTGACGACGTTGGAACTGGCAACTGTCGCAGCGTTTCTGACGACCGCCAACGTGCCATCGGCGCTGTTCTTTGGCGCGAGCAGCAGTGACAACAAATTAAAGAAACCCACGCGCAAACCTGCAAAAGTATGGCACTGGCTCTCTCTATGGGTGGGTTTCGATACACAAACTGACTGGCTCTCTATGAAAAAACAAAATCAGCCGCCAACGTGGCTCTACACTGTTGCAGAGCAGTTTGGACCTATCAAATCAAAGAGTCCGAACAAAAACAAGCAGCCAAAGCAAAAGAAGCCACGAGTGCAGATTGCATTCGTACCAGGCAGCGACAATGAGATTGCTAACCACTTTGGGCTCGACGGTGCGTCTTTCGTTTTTGGAACTGGCTCTCTGGCGTTGTCGACGCTGGAAAAGATGTGTTTTGTCGATAGTTTCTCTAATGTTATATGTTGCTTCCTCCCAGCGTCGCAACGGCCAACAATCGTGTTTGTGACTGCTGATGGCACGAAATTTGCAGTTGCTTCACCAACAACCACACGACTGAACGAAGCGACTTCCACACAATTCATTACGCAATCACTGGCACTGGACGCTGCTGCGATTGCCCAACTGGCAAACGTTTCGCTTTTTCCATCGCCAGGCGTCGCAAAGACGAAACCACGCGCACAGGTCGCTCAACTCGATGCACAGAGCGTCCGCTCGTGTCTGACGAAACGCGGCAAGATGTGCGTCGTCCTTGCGCGGCGTAGTGACGCAACAACGGCCACAAGCGACGATGCACTGAAAGCACTTGCAAAGACGTATCGGCGCGATCCGTTTCGGTTCTTTGGAACCGACAGCGATGCGAGTGTGTTTGCGGCCGTGACGAGTCTGTTGCACGCGCCAACGAGTGCAGTGATTGTGATCAAACCTGGCAAGAAAGTCAAGTTTGCAGGTAAGTGGCGTGTTGTATGTGTGGACTCTCGTATGTTATAGGTTGCATGAGTGCACTTAGTATGGTATCCAACAGTCTATCGTATCGGACTCTCATATGTTATATGCCGCCTCGTGACTCTTTCATTTAATACTATCGGCAGCACTTGCAATTGCGGATGCAACAGCGCGTGATGATGCGATTCCCCACTTTCTCGACAAGATCCTCGCGGGCGCCGTTCCGTTTGTCCCAAGTCCACTCCAAGACACAAACGTCGACCTCGACCTCGCAGGCAAACGCGCGGCAAACGAAGCAGAAGCGACAGCGCATGGCAGCAGCAATGACGACGATCTGCACGCGGATGATCCGAACGCAGCGCAGCACGAAGAGCTGTAGAGCGTCTGCTGGACGCAAGAAACCGAACGAGCGACTGTCACTTAACACCATCACCACCACCAACACCACCAACAACAGCAGGAATTTGAACAAAGCAATCTGTTTTATGTGCTCGTCGTCGTTCTCTATAAAGCGCAATCGTCGTCCTCTTGTTTCTTTGTCCACCCATCTACTCATCTACCCACCTATCCGCCATTCTCCTCCTAGTCAAACGAATTGAAACTCAAATGCGTCGGTGCGACGCCCTGGAGCAACAATGCAATCGGTACGCGCTTCTGTTCCATCGAGTCGCGATCGCGGATCGTCACGCACTTGTCGTCTAACGTCTCAAAGTCCACAGTCACACACATTGGGGTCCCAATCTCATCTTGGCGACGATACCGTCGACCAATCGACCCTGCTGCATCAAAATCGACGTTTGTGGTGCCACCAGTTGCTAAGTTCGCATACAATTCATGCGCTACTGCCATCAACGGTGCTTTCTTCACGAGCGGTAAGATGGCAAACCGATACGGTGCAATGGCGGGATGGAGCCGCAAGACCGTCCGTTTGCGACCGCGCACGTCGTCCTCTTCGTCGTACGCGTCCAGTAGCATCGCGAGCATGACGCGGCCCAACCCAAGCGCTGGCTCAACGACGTGTGGGACAACCGATTCATTTGTTGCAGCATCAAACACACCGAGGCTCTTGCCACTCGCTGCCATGTGCTTTTGCAGATCGTAGTCCGTCCGATTCGCAATGCCCCACAATTCACTCCACCCAAATGGGTAGCGAAACTGCAAATCCGTCGTTGCGCGTGCATAATGCGCTAATTCATCCTCCGAATGTTCATGGCGACGGAGACTCGTGGGTTTGATCCCATATTCGATTAAAAATTGTTCACAAGTTGCAACCCAGTTTGCAAATTCTGAGTCTGATTCGGTCGGATGCGTGAAAAATTGGAGCTCCAACTGTTCAAATTCGCGCGTCCGGAATAAAAAATGACCCGGTGAAATTTCGTTCCGAAAACTTTTCCCTACTTGACCGACACCGAATGGTAATTTCAGACGCGTCGTCGACTGGACGTGCGCAAAGTTGATGTACGCGCCCTGTGCGGTCTCGGGCCGCAAATAGATCCACTCACACGTCTCGTCGGTCGCGCCCATGTTTGTTCGAAACAACAGATTGAATTGCTTGGCCGGTTGAAACGTATGGACGCTGCCACACGTCGGACACGCGACGCCGTGCGTCTCCAACAGCGCGTCCATGTCTGCTAGTGACAGTGCTGCAATGTCGGTTGCAGCAGTTGCGGCTGTTGTTTCCAGGAGCTGATCGACGCGCACGCGGGCGTTGCAACTGGAACAGACGGTCATCGGGTCCGTAAAGTTGTTGACGTGCCCAGAGGCGGTCCACACGGCCGAGTTGAGCAATACGCTCGAGTCGAGACCGACGCAATTCGGTCGTTTCTGGACGAATTCGTACCACCAGCGATCGACGATGTTCTTCTTCATCTGCGTACCTAATTTGCAAACCAGCGTGAGCTCTTAGGCGGTTTATATAGCACAATGGACGATCGTACCGAGTGGACCGTAGTCAAAGCTGTTGGCGAGGCCGCCGTAGATGTCGGAGCCTGGGAAGACGAACCCGCGATGACGACAGAGCGCTACGAGTTTCTCCATCAAGTTGTTTTTATCGGTGCTCTTGCTACTCGTGTTCTTGCTACTCGTGTTCGTCTTTGCGTTCGCAAAGCTGCGGCGCGCAACACTCGCACCATATCGGCGTGCGTGTGCGTGCAAGCGGTGCATCATGGCGTATCGATGGTGCTGGCGTCACTGCTGCAGATTGTATGCAAAACAGGTAAGCGAGTGCTCTTGCACAAGATAAGTAGCAAGCACTTGTACTACATGCCTACGTCCGTCGTCCGTGCACGATACACGCCGCAGTACACACCTTGCACACGTCCACGCAGCTTCGATGTGCTTTTTGCGAGCCAAAAAGAATTGCTCGTGAGCTTGTGTGTGGTGGAGCTCATTTTGCTAAATTATCGATTATAATAATTATATGCAGCAATTTGCCAACATGCACGTGAACGAGCACGAGTTGCTGCTCCATCGACTGCTGCTCGGCAGCGCAACAAGCGTGCGAGCGTTGCACACACGCGCAGAATGGGCAGAGGCGCTACAGCTGCTGCAGCACGACGCGCAAGCAGACACATTACAGTCCGTCAACGAGCAGCAGACAACAACGTGCACATCTACACGACGCTTCCTCGACGCCGTCGATGCGATCGTACCGCACTTGCCGGAATGGAACAACACACCTCGCGTCCAAGCGCTGTTGGACTACTGTCGACACGCATACCCCGTAGAATTCGATCAGCTCTTGCGTGCTTGGATACAGAGCGCTCGATTCTCGACACGCAACAAACAATCGCTGCCATCAGCGCACTTCCGCATCTGGCTACTGCAATGGCTCGATGCGTCTGGTATCTGCACAACCACATGCACTAGCGATAGTGATGCACACGATGTCAACGAGACACTCGCTCATCTATGGCGACATACATTGCACGCTGCACTGCTCGTTGAAGAGCACCCGACACTTCGTTACCAGCTCACGCGGCTACTGCATGCGATCCCTCCCACCAACATCGACATCGCAAATGTTGCGAATGACGCACTGCAGCCGCCAGTCGATAGCATCGAAGCGCTCCTCGACGCATACATTGCACACGCACAAGCACTCGCACCGTTTGCGCTGCTGTGTGCAGCAAAGCTATCGTCGTACAACAGCAATGCTGTTGCTCCTACCGACAGCGTCGCCATGCGCATGCGCTGGGGCGCGTTGCTTGCACCTGCGCTGTTTGAACCGCTCGTTCGGCACTGCATCGCATGGCAAGTGTTTCCACTTGACAGCAGCAGCGACGCATCGTTCACACTCCATCCATTCATCCGCCGACTCGTACACGAGCCAGAGTGGATAACGGATCGCACTGTGCAGCACCAACGCCTCGAAGCAATAGCAACGCAGCTGCGACGCGCCTGTGCAGCAAACGCAGCACACGTAGCGATGAGCCACACAGCGCAGTCGTCGCGTCCTTGCGCTACGACGACGACAACGAGCAGCAGCAGCAACGCAACAACGTCTTCGTTTCTATCGCTCTCTGCAGCAGCGCAGCGCGTCGTGCTGCTCGAACTCGAGCGCGATCTCGAAGCGTCGTCGTGTGCGTTGATGCCGCACGTGGTGGTTGCGTTCCACAGCGTCGTTCGTGCGCTGCTTATCAGTGCAACGCACGCGCCAGACGCCACCAACGACGTGCTGCACGCAGCGCTGCAGTCGCTATGTGCGCTCGTAGGTTTGCGTCGTGCGTGCAGCTGCTGTTGTTTTCGTATCGCGTCGCTTCTTGTCGCGCTCCGCGTTGCGCGCCATTGCGTCTGGCAACAACGCGGCGCATCGCTGCTGCTCGCAGTCGTGACGCAATTGAACGAACAACTTGCGATTGCACAAACAGAGCAGCAGCAGCGATGGATATTGCAGTTTGTATTGCAGACGTTGCTGTTTGAGTGCGACGTACGTGCTGTGACGCAGTGTCTTGCAGCGGCGGTAGGAGCGAGTTTGCCGCCGCGCATTGTGCGCCTTGCGCAACTGCGAGTTGCATAGTCGCCGCTCGGATAGGAAAGACTTGGTGTGCAGGTATCCATGTAGAGAGCATGTACAACTTGCGAGTATGCATATGAACGATTCAATTTGTTGTTTTATTGTTGCTCCTTGATCTTCGTCACGACGGCTTCGGGCTTGGAGTTGCCACCTTTCGGGCCACGGATGCGCGTGCGCATGTCCAGCTGGCCGCGCTTGCATTCAAAGTACGCTTGGCGGTAGCCCTGGTAGGGTAGGCATGCAACTCGTAAGCTCAAACATGTGCGGAGCATACAGACGATAACAGCACACGCATGGCTTGCAGCAAGCAAGCAACGTCGATCATGTGGACGCACCTTGCACTCATGCGCATGTTCGCGCAGCTTCAAACACTGCTTGAGTGTGCGTGTCCCGTCGCTCATGCACGCTTCTTCGACCATGCAGTCGCGCAGCGCCTCGGCCATGTCGCGACATGACTTGCCCATCTGTGCTGGAGTTGTTCTTGGAAATGAAAATGGTCCCGAGCAACTCAAAGTCACACAATATATTAATAGCAATATAGAGTTGCAATTTGTGACTCACAATTGACATGCACTACAAATAGTGACATAAATTAATTTCGTGAATTGGTTATGTAAGTCGAACACGTTACAGTGGCGCATGTAATGCCGTACTGTATTTGCTTGTGTAGCATATGTACCGGTAACCACGCTGCTGTATATTTCTTGGGTATATATAGGTAAAAATTATCTACAGCACCTCTATTTTTATGTTGTTTGTGTTGATTTGCGACTGGAAATACCTCTGCATTTGTACGCCGTTTGACTGCGACTCCTGGGGCAACACATAGTCCTTCACATTCGAGTTTACTTTGTCAAATGACTTTTCGCAATATCAAACACTCCTTTTCAGGCACAGAATTGTCCCCGCCAATTTTTGGATATGTTTATGATTATTACATAGACTAATAAGAGCCCAAACACTTAAACGTATAGTTTTGCAGCATAGCCTTGAGCATGACTATTACACAACTATAATAATTTAGCTGTTTGTCGCTTATATACAAACGGCCAACGCGGATAGTTACAGATGTCACCTTTATGCAAATGCTATACTGTAGAAATGAATCGGTGGTGTAAATTTCATACATATAACTTACAATTGAGCAGTAATAGCATAAGATTTCATAAATAAGAAATTAGCACAAAGCTGGTAAATGAGTATAGGGTATATCCATGAACAATAGGCAATGTTTATAGCGAATACATAGATATATTGTCGATTGTGGTCTTATTAATGTAGAAAGAAATACGCAATGACTATAATACGCTCGTCACTATTTCGAAACGAACTGATAACACGAGATGTTGTGCGCCTGTACTCATAGGTAGCATGCTAAAGTCATTTGTGGATTTACTCGTCTGCTCTCTATTTATCATTTTGTTGCGCATCCTCCCCATATCGATATTATACTTGTGCTTTGCTGTGTTCAATTCAATCACATAATTCCTATTCGGAAGCCTTAACCGAATTACCTCCAAGTTACTTACAGTCAACTCGAGTTAACGTCTATATATAGGAATAATTAGCTGCTGAACACATCCACGTTCGTATCTTATACGATTATTGTTTCGAAAATTTATGGCAGAAGTATATATTTAGAAGACACAAGAAGGTGTGACTCAGAGGCATTAGAAAAATGTAGCTGGTAGAAACGAGGGCTTTGAGCCTATTCCTTTGTTGTGATCCGCATCACGCATAGTGAAACATTAATACATGTACACATATGATCAGCTCGTAAACAAATATTGCGACATCACCATCTGGTTGCTGCATCAACTTTGTGATATTTACACAATACACAATATACAGTCCTATGCCCAGCTTATTTACAACATAGTTATATATACAATCGACAAAGACGCCTTTCACATTCGAAAGCTATGCCGATCGATACGCACTCCATTGGATTGCGTAAGTAAGTGACATCTTTACATGTACTGTAAAGCAGGTAAGGTGGTGGGGCCGGTAAGGGTAACGCAAATACAAAGCAAGTTATAGTTCCGAATGTAAAACTATTACTACTAACCTAAATGTTCACTGTATATGCTATATCTAGTACTAGGTTAAAGTGATTGGTGCTTTTCGTCCCATCAAGTGCAATGTAAGTTAATTGAGCGATATGTAATATGTATACCACATTAAATGTACATAACAAGTAGCTTCTGTTAAAAATGTTTATCATCATACATCTACGTTTTTGCTCATCATTGAAAAGTACAACATAGCAACTACTTCTACTTGCAAGTATTGAATATAGCTATACGTATCTGTATGTTTATTGACTTGGACTAACGTATGATAGTATATTCATGCATACTATCTTGTTGTTGACTGATGCAATCGTACATGCTCAACATATAATGACAATACGTACTGAAGGACAATTTGTCGCTTGTTTTGCGCAGTGTTATGCAACGAATCATTAAATTTGTATATTGATTGCACTGACGTTTTAATTATGTAGTTGTGCTTGCTATCACCAGTCTTTTACTGACTTGGTGTCACGTCACACTAAATATATCCTCGATGATAAATATTCCTGCGCAGAAGTGTTCGCAAACGTGCGTTTAGTATACTTCGCATTAAAGCTTATAAGTTTTTCCACATTAAGCATATATTACTATATATTGGTTCTTTTAAAACCTTTCCACAAACATGGACTCTATTTACGAGTGCATCCAATTTGACCAATATTTGACGTGCTGCGTCTAATAATAATAATGTTCGTTACAACAACGATGTAAACAAATTTGTCGCATAAATCAGTTGTCATAGCATGTATGTACAAAACATATACCAGCTGTCGTACAAAATTTATTCATATATATATATATATATATATCGCATGCAGAATTTCGTTTCCATTAATGTAGTCATCGTTGCTGAAATACATACTGTCAACATAGTGCAACTCTAAAGAATATACATCAGTATATGTTAATCTTTGCAATAACCTCTATATAATGTACTTTACGAATCTTCTGTATCAGAGAGACTGTTTAAATATGACCATTATGAAAATAGTATCACTATGCTCTTTGAAGGTTGATAGCTATTACACCCCTTGTAAATTTTTTAAATCACCCACGTTTTGACCAGTAATTTTTGAACGGCTGCGATTTGATCGATGCTGTTCAGATATGTGGTTTCTGTCAATCTGGGCGTTCTAGTGCACTTTTCATATCTTCAGAATTCGTTGTCTGTCGATAGGCTCGCATACAAAAAACATGATTTGTACCCTGGACACAAAAATAAACCAT
>JAADXH010001175.1:0-12949 GCA_023337595.1 Globisporangium camurandrum | reverse complement strand
GATTGAGCACATTTATCGTGACACAAGTCAGGTTGTACTCAGCACAGCCAGGCTTCAGAAAAACAGTTGTTGTTGTTTGGGTACACTGAATTAATCAAGTCAGCCAAGTGTACAGTATACTGTACGAGTACAAACTACCGTCGTTGCTGGGATGTGGCAGACACTAAATCCACTTCAGAAACACATATACAACGCACATATACGTAGTACATTGTATCTGAATTTGCTTTGGATATTGGTGGCATAACCATGATTGACGAATATTCTTTTTAGTGAAAAAACTGTCCGCAGCTTCCTCTCAAAATTCTACCCCGCACGGCATAAGTAGGTAATCGTAGTTTAAGCAAAACGAACGATTCAACTATGACGACACTATGAATATCGTCTAGGCTGCAGAATACGATTAGCCATCATTTGTTTGCTTACTGCGTTTGACGATGCGCCGCGTTCAAATTTGTTAGAGCTTTTGTCGGAGGTATTAATCCAATTTACGCTGACACATGACAAAAAACGTGTTTCTTATCAAATTGCATCTCGAATTCACCAAGTGTCTAAATCGAGCCAAGTGAATTGTACTTTTGGATTACAAAATGCATATATATCATTTCATTTTTAGCAAGTTCATTCACAGTATTTTGAAATAGAACATGGAGATATGTGATAGCGTAAACAACCATTTCACGACCCCAAATCGTACGTTCAGGTGCAACGCCTTCAAAGCAGTCAAAATACATCGGGTAAGTAGCAGCACGCCGTGCAGACTATCCCAACACAGTATCGTACGTGGTAATGTAGCTCTGATGCAAAACAAGTAACACACCGTGTAGATGCAGGCGTCGCAATGTGCATGTTTAAATAGTAAGGAGTTTTTCAAGAGCTCTATTCTTGGTCCATTTGCATTTCCTTACAAAAGGTACATACAAAATGTCGTATATACTTGTGACTGTGGCACGATGAAGATCATGTTATGCTTGTAGGTTCATATAGTGCCTGTTTAGGTAGAAACACCATGCGACGTCAGTAGGTATATATACACCACTGTTTCATACGCCGCAATTCTATCTCACGGAATATATAGAGAGTAGTACTTTGGCATGCATTAGTCATCGCGCAAGATTTTGCTTGAGTTATGAACATCAAAGGATGCGGCAAAGTTCAAATAACATGCCAGCTGAGTACCAATGACAAAATTCGAAACGTCGAAAGCCAAAGGTTTCACCCGAGTAAGAGTACATCGTGTACCGTGGATATACGCGCTGTTTAAGTTTAATAATCCAGAGTTACGGTATTAGATTTACGCCAATATCTATACACTCCTCTTTTGCAATCTGCTTTAACATTGGTAACTTATTCAAGATAGTTAGACATTTTGACCAATTCGATACTTAGACATTGAAAAACCATCAAATACAAAGAAACCAGAACATCTCCTTTGTAATAGATGTAGTTTTATTATTTAGCAAAGTAATACTATGGTGTTAGCTGATTATGAAAGACGTGCACAATTACCGGACTCAAATTATTCAAAACATTCGAACTTTGCTTCCAGCAACACATCTAACCTTACCTCTCATTCGTGCTACGTAACTTGAGTAGACCCGATTACACATCATATATATAATATTTAATACGTCAAACAACACCTGCAACGGGCCGTTACACTGTGTTTTCGCGATGAAGCGGATACTTCGATCAGAAGGTAAGAGCGGGTGTGAGAGGAACACAAGCAGTCCATTAATAGCGTAATGTGTGCAACAGCAAAACCTTGCGATGTACGCGGTAATATCTAGAAGGAAATAATTTGCATGAGTGAGCTGCTGGCAACCTCCAGCAACGACTCATCCTACCTGTACGTCTGCCTAGCTAACGAAAATGCAAGAGACCTTCCTGCACGTCTAATATATCCTAAAACTTTATTAGTTTCCTTCTCTGATGTTCCAAGCCCTTATGATGTATTCCAAATTGATTCCTAATATCAATATGTTATACAACTAATATGTATAAACTAGTTTATTGTCTAACTGGCTCACAACCATGAGAAGTCCTTGTATTGTCGATATTTATGTGCATTAACCAGACGACGTCAAATATGTACGCTATTAAATTGGAAGATAAAAACGAATCACACAGCAATTGCATTTACTACTTATAAGTCGGTTTTTGACAACGTCAGGTTAACACACTTCAATATGTACAACAACTGTCCACGTCAACTAGTATGCTGTGTACAAATCAATTCATTCACTTTAAGTATACCCACGAATACAGTGATTGACATTTTAGACAACATTATATCCGATGGAAGCTTTTGCAATATGTTATTGTATAACGCTGAACACGTCTGATTTTAATCGACATGACGTTGAGAGTCAATGCTAACAGTGATGAAGGTAGTTGCCATATCAATACACTCGCGAAGGCACACTTCGATCTTAATACTTCTATCCAAAGAGGTCCAAAACATCCAAACACATTATCATAGACCTTAGCCCGGAAAGGAAAACATGTTTGATAAAGAAGTATAACCCGGTCTAGTACATTCTAAGCTAGCCATTTATTCTACCGGTTTCACATACACCAAATCCCATTCTGCCACTCCATGTATTTATATTGCTTAACACTTTAAATGAAGTGAGCTAACACATAAGACGGGCTAAATCGTCACGGTAGATCATCGAGGAGACGTATTTACGGATAGGAGAGTACATCGCCAACAACTGCCACACAATCGACGCGTCGTCTCCGTTGTGCTTCATTGAATGTGTTGTTTCTATCGCATCATTGAAGTACTTCAGTATATGTTTAGTTTTGCTGGCAAAACCCTTTTTAACATACAAATAACATTATATGGGCTTGTCCTCCATTTTCCCACATATATAACATAAATACAAGATGCGAGCGCGCGCTTATTACAGCATCACGTGTCGTCGAATATTGCAATAGTTGCTATACTATAAATGTTCTATCTTTACCCACCAGTTAGCTAAGCAGGGTCAATTGCTGTGTTGTAAGAACACTTACTGGCTATATACAATATTGCTACCCAGCGGCATCTTCAAATATATATCTCACCGACACAGGTCCAATTCAGCTGGGATAGAATGAAACCAATATGTAATGTAATAACGTAATATATGTTTACTGATTATCCCCAAAATTGCGCGACGAGTAGAAATCGGAAGAAAATAAATACATTTGACATGTACGCTGTCAAGTAATGAACGTAAACATACAATTTGCGAAATTATCAGCACCATTTGTTCCCACGGCAGATTTTTTGCGAAATGGCGATTGCCTAAAATAGTCAATATTTAGTACAGATTTCATATGTTGTGGTTCAACTTGAACCAGGTATGTGGTCACGCTGTTAACTAATGGAGTTATTGCTATACCTAGGAAGGGCAGCTTGCATTTGAATAGCATAGATAGGCAATACGAGAGAAAGTGTATGTGTGAAAGAAAGATTAGAGAGAGAAAGAAAGAGAGAATGTGTGTTTGTGTGAAAGAAAGAAAGAGAGCGAGGGAGAGAGAAAGAATGAAAAAGAGAGGTAATTTTTTATGTCGTTATATAACAAACTTCACCAGTAATTTTACATGCGCGCAAGTTTATGATCTACATATAATAATGTCGATTGCTCGTGAAAGCACAGCATGTTCGAGTTTGTATGTTCTTAAAAGTATCGGTTTTTAGTTATCTGTAAGACAGTTCCATGCTTGTGATTCATTCATAAGATAATTATATTCGCAAAGGAAGACGTCGTATATGGCAAGCACAAGTTATCAGAGCTTGCTGCGTGATATTCTGCCCGGAGCCTTACATACTGTATATGGTCTTACATAAAATGAAGTACCCCTCATTTATCCCATCTCAGGTCACTTCATAAATTTTTCGAGCAATGTCGATATCCAACTGAGCTCGCAAAAACGTATTATGGCGAAGAAAAAATATGTATGTCTAACAAACCGCTCCATTTTATCAAGGAAATTGAAATAGATTTAGATTAAAATACATCCATGTCGTAAGCGTAGTAGATTGTATATGTTTGACTCGTTGTCAGGTTCTCTTGAGCCTTCTTCGCTGCTTGCGCGCGACGTTGCGACTTGATGCGTTTCACCGTCTTCATCATGTCTGCAGCTGGTGCTATGTTGAGCGTGTTGGACTGATACGCCACTGGCACTTACGGCGTGGCTTTGTCGTGAACGACGACCACTTTCTCGACATTCAGTGGGGGTCAGCGAGCGACACGACTGTTTGCCACTCCGCTGTCGACCGCGCAACCGAGGAGTCAAGACGCAGGTCGATTTTGTCGTCGGCGCTGCTGCTCGTTTGCACGTGCACTCCACCTTTCCTGGAGCCGCTCGAGTCATCTTGAACATCTGGTGTGTCTTGATGCCTGGGCGTAATACTTAAGCCGCTTGCGCGCTTTAATCTCGGCGGTATCGTCGTCGTCATGCACGCTCTGGTCACTCGCCGCGAGTTGCTGCCGGTGCGATACAGTTTTGGCTGCAAACCGAGTATGCATGTTGCTCGGGTCCTTGACCAGTGTGCTATCGCTGGTGCTTTGCCCGGCGCTTTTGCTGGCGCTTTTACTGGCGCTTTTCTCGCGCGTGCTGCTGTTGCTACTGTGCCTGCCTTTGCTTCCTCAGCCGCCTTTGCTGCAGCCACGGCGGCCTTCTCCTGCGCCTTCTGCTTCGCCTTATCTCTGACTTGCTTCTTGGCCGGAACTTTGTCGGAGACAGCCGTGCGCATCGCTAGTGCCATCGTGAGAGACAGGTGCTTCTCATGGCACGACATCCAGTCCAAAGCGGTGATCGTCTGAACGGTGGCATCACGGTTGCTAGCAAGGCAGCTCTTCGAGCAACAGTCGAACTCTTTCCTCCGCTTAGTGGGTACGAGGTCATCCAGCCGGAGAGTAGCAGTGCCACCAGCGAGTTAGTGCCTCCAGTTGCTGCACGAGCGTCACTGCCGTGCTTCTTACTGTCGTGCACGTCGCTATCCTGCACCTATCTATCCTGCATCTTGCTGTCCAGCACGTCGATGTCATGCACGTCAATGTCGGCGCGCCACTCGGTTTTGCTGTTGCTCATCTTGGCAAAATGGTGTCGGTTTCAGGTCGGCGTTTCTTGTGTTGGCATTGCAATTTTGTTGTGTAATTTTCTCCCAAAAACGAATAGTGATACTTCTGTGTAAAGTGGTCTCGTATATCGCTCAGAATACTCCAATGGGCATATTTTTTGCCCATCACGTAACTACAGGCAGAATCCACATCAGTAAAGACCAAAATAGCAATTATTGGCCGTTTCTATCTATTCTTCATTTAAATATCTTGTAGTACATTTTAATCTGTACGATCAGTTTTTATTTTTGCAGTTGAACATTGAGCATTCGGCCTGTACACTTTATTTGCGATTGCATATTACGTAGTGTACTACTGGGCACAGCCAAATTTAGTCTGCTTGGGGGTACAATTTGTGAGACGGATGTATATGCAGTGAATACAATTACGATCAATCGAGACCGTGTAATTGTATAAATGCGGCAGGAAATATATAAATGAAGGGGTTCCATTTTGCCAAGAACGCTATTTTATCCCTCCAATACCAAAATGTACGTATAGAAAAAATTAAATTATATTAAATTGATACTTGTGAGCACTCTCAGCTATCGCCTTAAACTTCTGGTCAAAAGTAATCAATTTATGGGTGTCAGACGTGATAGTCTTACGTGCAATATTTATGTCGTACTTTAGTTATAGATCACTTGTCACATCACTATAAAGTGTTTGCAAAATCACACAAAGTTATGGCTGTATGTTTACTCGTTCAATATATGGGAGTTGTATCGGTAATTGACAACTACTTGTAATCGTGTACTCCTTAGTTATGTATACAATATGAATGAGAACATTAATTACGTTCATTAAGTTTGTGCTACTGTGCATTTGTTGTTTAATCTTATTGTTGTTCCTCAACATACCTGGATGGCGTATCTACAACTTGTAGTTCTTAAATGCCATAGTTGCGATATTCGAAGATATGCGGTAGTCACTTTGAATTGTAATTGTTATGACGCTGTGTGGCAATATATATTGACGAGTTTATTAAGCCTTATTTCAATAATACACAATGCATCTACGCACTACGGTTGTGATTTTTTACCCAATGGTTCGCGTTATTTAATATTTATGGACATTTTTACGAGTGAGTGGTTGTGCACAACAGCGTAACCTATTTTTCTGCAGAAATGCGTTTATAATTCTTATGTTTAGGCTTACCCAATCAACATTTCATCACAAATATCAATTCTTACGCGAGCAATATCATATACTTTAAATTGATACGCTAATACATATCTAACAATACAGACGGCAGCTGATGTGTCACACCGCGTTATCGACTGTCTGCGTGTTGTCTACCAAGGCGCAAAGTAAATCATCCACTCGTCGAAAATGACGAGAAAACAGCAGATACACAAAAATCAGTAGCTTCGTCATTCAAAAAGCTAACATGCATATTAGGTGTATTTGCCTCACGTTCGTATACATGATGCAACCATTTCTTTAGCCATCGTATGCAGACAACCGGCGATGCCGTTTGTGAATGCAAGTTGAGAATTAAGATGAAAACACCTGATATAAGAAGATTACTACAAAAATCTATTGATTAAAGTACTGCCACGTTTTATCCACAAATCAAAAATCGGTTTTGCTCAAACAACATGATCTCGATGAAAGCAATGCAAACGGTGAAATGCCGATCGATTCCACAATTTTCACCGAGCAGCGTTACAAATTAGTGTTAGATAAATGCGTTACTAGCGAAGTAATAAGCAAACTGTAAGTATTTGTATAAACCACCCGGTACTTTAGCTGATATGCCACTAGAAAAATGTTGTCGTTGTGAAAGTGGTTAGTCTCGAGTGAAGTACCTACAATCATGACATGGAAGTCGACCATACACCACCATTGCCCAATGTTGTATCCGCTAACAGGTGAGAAAAGTTATCCTACATGTTGCACGTAGAATATGTGGTCCAATACAAATACCTAGCATAATTAATCATGCACATTCAACAACCCAGCTTAAGTATTTTTCATATGATGTAGGTACAACATGACATCGTTTATAGATAAAGAAAAACACGAGCAATGGTGGATTTCGCATAAAATATCGTAAGCTCCTGTTTCTATAACGTCGATACATCGAATCCATGAATCAGTAACGCGGAATTTAATGCTGTTGAGCTCTACAAATGTTGATGTCTCGTAATAACATCACTTTTCTATTTAGTGAATATGTCTCATAGTCGTTATTTAGGCTCTCATTTTATAACTTGCGTACCGGCTCAAGGAGTGTGAAATTGCTCACTTACTTGTAAGCGTCGCTTGACATCCGCATATAAAATCTATACATAATAATTGGCACCGCACATCATACCAAGCACTCTCAAGTAACATGATAAATATTAATATTAATAATTACATATATCACTAAGAATCACCATATTACATTAATCTCGTCAAAAAGCTTGCAAAACATATACTGATATGTCAATACTATTCTCTGATGTAAATAACTAGAGCATGTTATTGTTGTGGGCTCACCAAATCTATATTTTCGCAATCTAAGTCTAGCCTACGTTGCACGCACCATCAATACATGTATATATATCGACGTGTGTTCACATTTACTACAATACCAATTCTGCTTTCTAAAATCTTTCAGCAAATCTTTGATAAATACATAGATTAATGTCAAACGGTAGTGGTATCCAGTCTGCAATATTTCACGCGTCGTTATTGCTCGTAAGCTAAATTATCTGCCTGGCGATGTGTTTTTAGTCGTCGAGTCAAAATTTTGACTTCATGAAAAATATACTGTAATTGTTATTTAAGTGGAACTATATGTATTGTGTATAGTCCTTATACATCCGAAGACAAGATTTCTTGAATAGATACTACCAATAGGCGCTAGCTCATCTAACGCTAGATTTGTGTCATTAATTTACATATAGCATACTTATAAACAGCCCAAAAGAAATGCGTACATAGCTACAAAACATAAAACCCTATATCTACAAAACATACAACACTTTGGACGACTTCAACTTTCAGCGGTTTCTATACTCAGAAATGTTCTATTATTAGCTCGTAAAATACAAACCCATATATACGTCTTAAATTCGGTGCTCAGCTTCCTCATCTACTACACTTGATATATGCGAAACGGTTTATCAAGGTATCCATTACAATTGTTTTATTCCCACATATCCTATATATGTCTAAGTTTGGACCTTACCTGTCTCAAGAGTAAGATCGTTTTCCCCTATACATAGTCTCCCTCTCGCTCGCTTGAAAGCATCGCGTATAATTTGCAATATATGTACGCGCGTGAATGCATCTGCACGTACTCAAAATGACATGTAATGCCTCGCTTCGGGCCAAACTACCCTATTACGAAGCATCCAGTATGCAAAATCATTCGCAGTTACTTATGTATTGTAAACTTTTCTGTAAAACATTCTGCAAAACATACTTTCGGAAAGCACTACTAAAGTACTTCGTTATTAATGTGTTAAGCGAAATGAATTTTGAAGAGCAACACGAAGAAATAACTCTATAGTATTTCTGCACGACGAAATAGCATAAATATTTTTCCCAGCAACAAAAAGTCAGGTGTTTAAATCGTAGTCGCAATCTTCAAATGCCTCGGGATTATTTTACATGTATGTATATTTGCTTGGGTCATGTGTTACATAAAGTCCATACATTTTTGTGGTAAACCATAGCATATGTGTTACAGCTTACTGTGAGCAAATCTCGAGCAGAAATGCGCATTTTATGTCGCCGAAGTTTTGAGCCATTCGAGCGAACATATACAAGTTTATATGCTATCCAACCCAGCTTATTGGCTTTATAAGTGTGTATTCTACGAAAAATATCTGGACAATAAGTGAGCGCGTACAATTGCAAACATAATGGTAAAGCGCAAATAATGCATATATGACCGAGGAAGCGATCTCGTGCTCTACTTTGCAAAACGTCACATTTAATCCATTGAGTTGTTGTAAAAATCAAGTATATGATGGTGTTTAGTGCGCGAAACGTTTTGAGTTTTACACTACTGCCATATGAATGTTTTTGCGATGTACAATTAACATGATACTAATGATACTTCATACATGTCTAGCGTAAATGTAGCACGTCGTTCATTACGTTTGATGTAAATGCCACTACTGCTCGAATACATAGCTTGCAACCACGAACGTAACACACAAAGTCGCCGAAGTATATTCTCAAAATGCATAAATATGTAAAAGAACATCTCGCAGGTTTGAAATGTGTATATGTGATTTAATATTCTCTGTTTCACTCTTTCATGCACATTAGCAAACAAAAGTATACACCATATATGTCGAAAATGTTGATCGTCACTTGGTATCTTCTATAATACATAGCTTTTAAATGCGAGACACCCGAAGAAAAGCATATTCAATACTATCTCAGTATTTTACATACACCAACACAATAATTGAGAATCCTGGATGTACTACATATTTTTGGTCTAAATTGAGTATACCAATATTTGGGCAGGTATGACTGTAAACAATGGGATTGCTAGATAAATGATATTACTACACAACAATTGAAGGGTACTAGAAAGAGGGGCATCAACAGCAATTTTTCAATATAATACTTTTATTAATCGGTTCGTAAATATCTGCCAAAATAATATCAGATTTATTCAGCACAATCTTTCGAGCCGTTTACAAGGCGTCTTCATAATCGTATTCCCTGTTGTTGCGTATTGAACTGTTGGGATAGTATAAGAAATATATACATGTATATACATCAATACCACCAACTTGTCAGCTGTACACACTTTGTCACCGCCGACCCTTTCTAGCTACGTAGTTTGAAAAACTCAAAGTGCGTTCCAAATTTGAGACATACAAACGCACAGTCGAAATGGTTCGTTATGATTGGACCGAACGTCTCGAGGGGGCAGTTAAAAGGACATTATGTATTTGCTAGGTAGAAGATTAGGCCTTTCACTCAGATTTGCGCATACAACAACAGCGACATTCCTCCTTTTGAGGTATAATAAAACTACTTATTCAAACTGCGAATGTATACGTGTCTCGTTGCATCCACTCACTTTTTACAATACTCTAAGAAATCGATATTATCAGCAAAAATTACGGGTCCTCGAAAACGTTATTTTGATGATGTCTAAATTACCTGCCACGTAGATGATTTTTCGGGATCGTAGAAGTTTACAACGAGATTAAGTTTTTGAAAGTCAATTCTTGCGTGTAATTGTGTGGCTACGTGTTATAGCTTCGTATTTAACTATGCATAGGGTAATGCAAAGTGCCACAAACAACAATATACACATGTTTTGGTTTAAGAGCCATATAAATGTGTGAAACCATTACTATTAGCATCGGTGCTTGTTTCTTACCATATTCCTCGTAGAGCTGGACCACACTTTTTCGTTTTTGAATTGGACCCCTGAATCAAGTTTATCCAATTGCATGCCGTGGTGCCCGATTTTCAACCAATCACTGATTTGACAGCTGAATTTGATCCAAACATTTTGGGGGCGCAGATATACGAGGAATATGGTAGGGGTGGTCAAAGATCCTCTTGAAACATATTTTATCTTATAATTGAATGGCTACATCGAGCAACAGTAGAGAAAGGCTCGAAACGATAATTATGCAAGGCGTAGTAGACAAAACTACTAGCATCCTAATAATATATGCTAGTTGTATGTGCTTGATTTTTACATCAGCAATGCGTTGCTAAAGTTGATGCGTCAAATTTGTCGCCTGAGTATTACACAGCACGTTTCGTGCATTTTACGCCACTTACAATTGTGCTAGAAAAACATATGTATTGTGCACTCGCTGAGTTATATTTACGTATATCGGGAAAATAGTGCTTGAAGCTGGAGCTACAAACATGAGATCACGGGAGTATTACCAGCGCCACAGCAGCAGGAATACATGAAGGAACTATACTTCGGAATAGGAGGGAATACTGTACTGCGGTGGATAGCAGTAGATCTGATGATTTCAATATGAAGGAGGTCGAACATCGTAGTGAGTTATTCATTACAAATACAATAACAACGCTGCCATGATGTACTCTTGTAGATACTTATAAGTATCACGTGCAGATGAATCGAGCAATTGATATAGACAAGTAAGTCAGGACTTACCAGATGTAAACATATTGTTGCAGTTCATATGATAATAATATAGCCACACATATTGACGTCCTGGTATCAATCTAGTTGTCTATAAACAGGGGAGATTCTTAAGCTTATCATGTTTATTGTGTACCACAATGTAAATGCGTATTAATATTCGCTGTAGCTTAGTGAAAAATATGAAAGATCTATATTTGATATTGACAACGACCACTACGTTTATAGATTACGACCAACATTGTACACTTCTCCCCACCAAGACACTAATTATAGGCATATACATTACAGCACTCCGATATAATAATTGTATCGTAATATATTGTCTAGCACATTTATGAAGTTACTATTACTGCCAGCAATTGCGTGAAATACTGTACATTATTTCAAAATTAATAATGATATTTTATTTGTCGTATAAATCGTACGGTTTATGTATGTATATTTTTTTGTTTTACTACAAGAGAACTCAAATAAAGCTATTTATACTCAAAGTTTAGAAATATATGTACAATACATGGACTTGTTCCCTAAAATAATATGAATTGTATTTTTTTGTTATTAAAATTTCGGTCCTGGGTATTGATTTCTTTACAATTGTCGAATTTAATGAAAATAATATGTACCGATATGTAGGAGTGCTGATGCATTCTCATTTTTCATCTACAGTACACAAAGACTAACTCATGTATGCGCCTTGTAGATGATATATATAAGTATGAATGCAATACAATGCATCACGGTACTTCAATATGTGTATTGTGTTCTCCGGTAAGATTATTAAAATGACGAAAAACAAAGGTTTGACTGTAGCACGACGTGCTATATGTGAAACAAGCATACCAAGTGGTTTAAATGACGCCCACTCTTCATGTAATGCATTTCGGTAAAGTATTAGCATGTACCTTTACCAAATACTTCAAAGTACAATGTTGATCAGTAGCTCAGCTGAATGTTGTAAGCGCCGCTTAATGTTAATCTGAGTCACACAATAGAGTGGCGATATTGTATTTTGGAATGCACAAACGGATTTTTAGTTAATGCTGGTACACACAAACAGAGAGATTCTATGCTGATACTCCTAGAATCTCCGAAAGCGAGTTTATGTGCACAAGATTTGGTCTATATATCGAATGAATCTCGTCGTGTATTGCATAAAATGTTTTACTTACTCGTTCGCGCGCGCTTTTGAAGTTGTCTCGGTTCCGTCTCCGGCACCGGCTCAATAGACATGTCACGTAATGGTTCGCAATTTGCGTTTGGTGGTCGCCAATGACATCTGCTGGTGCACGGCTCAGCGGTTTTGAAGAGAGACCATGATACAGGGAGATTGTCGAGCCATTCGTTCGCACAAGACCATCTTCCTTGATCACTGGGATCGTTGCGTCTGCCTCACTTTTCATTTCCACGCTCATCACCCAAGTACACGCGCCAGTTCCACATCTAGGTGTGCATCAAAGCCACCGACATCACACAATGAACAAGTTTCTCATCCGTGGTCTCGGATTCTTCAACGACGCCTATGACCTGTTTGTCATGAACATCGTCAACGTCGTGCTCACGGAGCAGTACGGCAAGGACGTCTACACGTCGCACATGAAGTCCGCCGTGTCGGCGGCAGCGCTCATCGGTGCAGTGATTGGCCAGCTGCTCTTCGGGTACTTGGGCGACGTCTTTGGCCGCAAGGTCAACATGATCGCGACGTGCGTGCTGCTGATCGTCGGCGGCATTCTGT
>JAADXH010001174.1:0-12956 GCA_023337595.1 Globisporangium camurandrum | reverse complement strand
TGACGTGTTGCGCTGCTGTGGGCTTGTTTTCCTTCTCGTTCTTTGCTCTTTCATTTGAGCCGCTCTGTGTGCTGTTTGACGCAATAGTTTTAGAGAAAAGTTGCAGAACGAGAATTTTCTAAACTTTTGGCGCGCACTTTAATTGTGGAATGTAGATGTAATTTACCGCACCCGTATCCCTAACATAAGTTAGAAGTATCGACTACAGGCAGGTAAAATACTTGTTAGAAATTTTTCGTTACTGCATATAATACATATATTACATATATAGAAGTGGGTTAAGCGCGTCATTGAGTAAGAAGGCTATACAGCAAACTAAATGGTAGTTTTGTGTGCAAGTGTATATATCGTATGAATATAAAAAACGAATTAAAATTCGAAATGGTATTAATCTGCGAAATATACAAAAAGTACTCTTTTGTTGTGAATATGCACAAGTATTTATTTTGTAGCTTTAACTTGTGTCATAGATATGCGAATCGTGAAAGACAGCCCCAATCGAAATGATAGGTACAAATCCGAAGCTTACATTGCGATTAAATGTCTCTATTGTCTAGAATACTACTGTATAGCCGTATAGCTAACGATTAATTCCTGATACCTGATATTGGCTACGAACTTTGGATGTGACATACTATGACAGACAACCACGTAGTTGGTGTCGCATGATATATATGAACCCAATGGCGGTATCTCGGGTTACAACTGTAACACGAATATGCACGGATTGACATTGTTGCATTTGTTTTTGTTTACTTCAATTTCCTAAAACCAGGGGCGAACTGATTGTTTCGTCCAAATGTACCAGATTGTGAAAGCGAAAAAAATCAACGGCAAGTATGGCACAGCTCTGATTTGTAACCTTTTTCTTCCACCCGGCTTGAGAGTAATGCTACCCACTTCAACTCGTTGTCATTTTGTCGTCATAAGATAGCCGAAATGGAATAAACATGAATCAATAGGCATGAGTTTAAAACATGTATAATTGCATTTGGACCTTTTGACAGTATAGTTACCCGGGGTACAGCTATTAGGCTCATAAATTGTTCTGCACTATATGATGCATATATTAGACTCTATTCGTCTCAGCCGTATCCATAAAAGCCACCGAAAAATGGTTTCAACGGAGGTATTGTAGTCAGCGATTACAATAACTGTGTTTCGAAAGAAGAACTTGCTTCAAACTATGTTACGTCGACCAACAACAAAATATTTGTCCAAAATAGTACATGTTGTATATTACACCTGTACTTTTGCCGGCACACATTGAAGTGTAAGTTTTCCGCCGAAACCGTATTTATTGACAACCCATTTACGTACGAAACTGCATCACCAGTATAAACTTAATTATCCCAGCAAATCTCAATGGACTAAAAAGTCATGTTGTTTGATGCAGTTTTTGTGTAGTGAGATTATAGAAATTGGGACCCCAATGTGTACGTAGCTTTGTGCTGTTTTTATATCTTTAATATGCTGTTGTTGATGTTGCGATCGTTGCCGTTAGTATTGCAATGAACGCTGTAGTTGTTTGTCGGTGCTGTTTTGCCGCGACGCAATGGCGCTTTGTGTATTGTTCGTGTGTGTTACCAAAGTTGCCAAAATGATACTTGAGGTTGCTGTTACTGATATTGCAATATCCGGTGTATATGCGATTATTGTTTGGTGTATTTGCATTGCAAAAAGCGACTTTTATAGTCGTAGTAAATTTGTTATATACACATCTGCTGTTTCTCATATTGGATATGTTGTTGTTCTTCTTACTGCAACTGTTGATGCAGTTGTTGATGTTGATGTTGATGCTGTCGTTGCTATTGCTGTATTATTGTGTTGATACTGATGTTATCGCTGTTTTTCATTAGTTACCGCATATGTTGTTGTTGTTGCTGTTGCTGCAACTGACGCCCAACTTATTGTTCGTTCCCGCTGTTGTTAACTTCGTTGATTTAATATACATAAATCGCTACCGCTATAACTATCGTAGTTGATACCACCAGTGTTGATGGTGGTGTTTTTGTAAATGTTAATGTTGTTTTGAAGTCTCAACATCTGAGTTGCATGTTTTGTTGCATTTCTGGATTAATGTGTTTTTGCTACTTCTGCTGTTTATATAGTTGTTGTAGTCGCAATAATTGGGTTTGGTGATGATATTGCTGCGAAACATGCTGTTGTAGGCAAAAGCACTACACGGATAGTGGAAGACGTATATACTTTGTACGACAAGGATTTAAGCACAAATAGAAGTCTCAAATTACCAGTGAAGAAAGTGAAAATAATACACGCATAACATCTAATCGTGGTGGTGTCTTGTTTTCTTAGACCATTGGCTTGATGCAGCTGTGTTTGTTTATGTCTCTTTTTTACTGGGGGTTTTGTATACAATGTCGATGTCGTAGCGATGCAATTGTTGATACTGTTGCTGCTGGTCTATTTTGGATGTATCGTTTTTCCTCTATATTTCGTCGCGGTAAAGATGATGTGTATTGGTTGCACAAACTGCAGCGATTATCAATGACATATTACTGTCATTTCTAGAGCAATCTTGAACACTATTTTGTCAGTTGGGAGCAATGCTATCGCGAAAAAGGCCTATTGTAGTACTGGTATATATTGCTGCGATGATTGTAAAAATAAACTTCATTGATGTTATCACGCATGTTATCTTATTTAAGCATGATTCCTAAATTTAAACTGCTCGATACTACAACTATGTGTTACAACCCACGGCGCTATGATGCATCGTCGCACATACAGCAAGAGCAACAACTCATTTCAACAGTACAACCTAGTTTAAATTGACTATTTCGTATAGTATGCTCGAAATGCATATTCGAGCTCGCATTTACGATTTTAGATATTTTTGCTCGTTCAAAAACTACTTATGGTAGTGTGTCAATGTGCAAACGTATTCAAAGAACCGTGTACACAATATACACGATATACACGGCAGAATACATGTTTTCCTAATATTTGTGCGTGTAACTGATTTACCAATAAACCTGTTATACATATTGTTTCTCTTGCCTAGATCGAAACTTGGTGTCTCTCGAAAAGCGAATTTTCCTGCAATATCATTAGCATGAATACACCTTGTGCATAAGGCACACACCCAAAATCTGTAATATATGGGACATCAGCCATATATTGTTGCACCAATATGAGTTTCTAAGGAGTTTGATGGTGTCGATGACGTCAAATAGCCTGCTGTGCGCGCGTGCTGTACATATAAGTTTGTTAATGTTGCATGTGCACGGCAATATCGTCGTAGTGTAATGGAATATTTAGTCACATGGCCTAGGCAATTTAAAGAGTACGCATAGAGGAGCATATGAAGATACACACTTCTGCAGTCGACGCATGCGCTGCCGCCACGTCGCTTGTTTTGCATTTGTTGGCATTCGGTGGCGGAAACCTAGTGTATTCATGAACTGTAACTTCGACTCCTCAGACGTTATGTACAAAACATAAGCATTCATCGTCAAAGCAAGGTTTGACTATCGAAACTATCGTATTGTCTTTTCAAGAAAGTTTGTCAAATCACACTATTCGTCCTCGAAAATGGAAAGTCTTGTACGCCAATACTCAACATAATCTAGAAGCAAGCCCTGCGCACACAAATAGTGATGGATAAGCACCTCTTCTAAATTTGCATTGATGGCATGAAACATTCGATCCGCTAACTAGCTTAACACTGAAGATTCGAACTTCATTTCTGCAACGTTTGCGTAACGTCGTTTATCTCCTTAAACGCACACTGATGTTGTGTTTTGTCTTCTTGGCGGCTCGTCGGAGATTGTTTTGATGGGTTGGAGACAAATAGAACACTGTGTAATGCACAACATAATGGGGTTATGTGTTCGTGAGAGAGAAACGAGAATGTTGTCGTATTTTTTACGTGGCGGTATATAGAAGCAGCATTCATTTTTCATTTTGGTGCGTGTGAGACTTGCGATAAGAGTATAAAGTGTCTAAAATAATATGATTTTGTAATAATGTGACAGTATTACACTCACCACTGTCCAATAAATACATGGTACGACCACAAAGTAATACAGGTTTGCTCGCATCAATGAACAATAGCTAAATGTATTAAGAAAAACATGACAATAGTATCTTAGTTTACGGAGGTGCGAATACACTGTAATAGAAATATGTGCTTCCTCCGTGTCAAACCTAATGTCGGATTTTTTTGTAATGAGGCATTTAATTAATATAATAAAACGAAATGATCAGTAAATATCAAAGCGAGATCACCGAAATGTGCTCATTTCAGTAATGTGGGATCGTTTGCATGCTTATTGTGCGTTGTTTACATAGCAGTAGAAAGCGCGCAACTGAGATCCTCTACATTTACTTAAATCGGTTCGAATGAGTGACGTCAGAACCCATTAATGCACCTCAAACTGTCGTGTTGCGAGTAGTTATGAAGCTAGGTGCTTTAACATGACAAATGATTTGACACAAGCAACATGACATTCTCATTCTCTTTGATACCTCGTATTTGTTAAGTTTATTACTACATAAATAGACATGGGAATTCAATGCAAAATTCTCATTTTTGTGAAGTAACATATTGTCTGGACAAAATTTTGTCCGTCAGACGTAATCATTTAGCACCAGACTCAAATTTTGAAATCGTGACGTAGCTCAAGACGAATCCACTCAACCGGGACCATTTTCAGCGCTTGATGTGCACTGCGTTGACGATCTCATGTACATGTGCATGTGCCGCCAATAGTCGAGCGGTGTCACTGCCACAGTATTGTCTTTTATGTAGACGGGCACAAGCTCGATTGGTAGCGCAAGGATTGACCACCAGCACGTACAAAGACGCCAATCACCTCCAAATCAATCCACTGTGAATTGTGCCAGCTGTTTTGTTTTGGTGCTTCGATCTGCAAAGTCCTCAAGTAGCAACATGTCCACTTGCTTTTTGTGAGAACGGTGCGAATAAGAGTTCCGCTTGGGTTTGGTTTGTGCAATGCAAAAACAAAAAGTTGGTCTCAAGATTTTGAGTCGCGACCGCCACACAAAGAGCTCCCGGCGCTTCACTTTGCTCATTCTCGGATTTGCGCCAGCAGCAGCAGCCTCTCTCGCCTCTCTTCTCCCCGCCAGCACCACCCCTACTACTACGATGGTCTTTGCACTCCGCTCTACTTCCACTGCTGCGTTCAAGGCAGCGATGCAAACACGTGCCATGAGCGCGTCCGCGGCCCGCAAGTTCTTTGTCGGCGGCAACTGGAAGTGCAATGGCTCGATCGCGCAGGCGAACGACCTCGTTGGGCTGCTCAACACGGCCAAGATCCCCAAGTCGGTCGAGGTCGTCGTCGCACCCGCGGCGCTCCACGCAGCGGACGTCAAGCAGGGCTTGCGCAAAGACATTGGCGTCGCTGGCCAGGACGTCTGGACGAGCGGCAACGGCGCGTTCACCGGCGAGACGTCCGCCGAAATGCTCAAGGACATTGGCGCGGCGTACACGCTCGTCGGTCACAGCGAACGTCGTGAGAAGGGCGAGAGCAACGACGTCGTGGCAAAGAAAGCCGCGTACGCGCTCCAGAGCGGCTTGAGCGTCATTGCGTGCATTGGCGAAACGAAGAGCCAGCGCGACGCGAACAAGACGCTCGATGTCGTCACCGAGCAGCTGAATGCGTACGCGCAACACATCAGCGACTGGACAAACGTCGTGATTGCGTACGAGCCGGTGTGGGCGATCGGTACGGGCCTCACGGCGTCACCGCAGCAGGCGCAGGACGTCCACAAGAGCATCCGCGAGTGGCTTGCGAAGACCGTGAGCCAACAGGCGGCCGACGCAACGCGCGTGATCTACGGCGGCTCTGTGACAGCGTCGAATGCGACGGAGCTGTCGCAAAAGAACGACATTGACGGCTTCCTCGTCGGCGGCGCGTCGCTCAAGCCGGATTTCCTCCAGATCATCAACTGCCAGTCGCCTGACTCGAGCGTCGGCGGACCGGTGAACGTCGCAATCAACGGCTTTGGCCGCATTGGCCGCTTGGTTTTGCGTGCAGCGCAGTCGAACCCACTGATCAACATCGTGGCGATCAACGACCCGTTCATTCCGACGCATTACATGGAATACATGCTCCGGTACGACACGGTCCACGGCGTGTTCAACGGCAGCGTCACGCACGACGACGACCACATCATCGTCGATGGCAAATCGATCCGCGTCTTCAACGAACGCGACCCGAGTGCGATCGAATGGTCGACTGCGAACGTCCAGTACGTCGTCGAGTCGACCGGTGCGTTCACGACGACCGAGAAAGCGTCTGCGCACTTGGGCGGCGGTGTCGAAAAGGTCGTGATCAGTGCGCCATCGGCCGATGCGCCGATGTTTGTGATTGGCGTGAACGAAGAGTTGTACACGAAAGACATGCACGTCGTGTCGAATGCGTCGTGTACGACAAACTGCTTGGCGCCGCTTGCAAAGGTCGTCCACGATACGTTTGGGATCAAAGAAGGGTTGATGACAACTGTCCACGCCGTCACGGCGACGCAATTGACTGTCGACGGTCCGTCGAAGAAAGACTGGCGCGGTGGCCGTGGCGCGTGTTTCAACATCATTCCGTCGTCGACTGGCGCTGCGAAAGCCGTGGGAAAAGTCATTCCGGCGCTGAATGGGAAGCTCACGGGCATGTCGTTCCGTGTGCCAACGGCCGACGTGTCGGTCGTCGACTTGACGTGCCGTCTAGAGAAGGGTGCCTCGTACGACGACATCAAGGCGGCGATCAAGCACGCGAGCGAGCATGAGATGAAGGGCATTCTCGGCTACACGGACGAACTCGTCGTGTCGAGTGACTTTATTGGCGACGCGCGGTCGTCGATCTTTGACGCGCAAGCCGGCATTGCACTCACTGATGACTTTGTGAAGCTCGTGTCGTGGTACGACAACGAGTGGGGCTACAGCAGCCGCGTGATCGACCTCATTGAGCACATGGTCAAGACAGAGTAAGTGTGTGGTAGTCGTAGAGCGATCGCTGGAGATGCGACTGTTGATAATGGATGGATGGGTGTCGGACTTTCACGAATGAACGACATGTTGGTATCAAATTTGCGAGTGCATCCTAATGTTTCGCTGATACTGAGATTGTAACAACTGCGCTGAAATGGTATCAAATGTCAAATTTATGACAAATGAATTATGTACCACAGATTTACTTGAGCGATACCAAAATCCTTATCGATGAGCGGATACCAAAATGCTGTAAGCTCATTTTGTGACTAAATAGATGATTTTCGTCAATACATACCGGTACACATATGTTAAGTAGATAAAATAGTAGTGGTCCATTCTATAATTGTATGAAATAATGTATATTGATACAAAACGACAAAACACGTATGCATCGACGACAACATTGTCAACGTAAGCTCGATTATCAATTAGGACTTTGATATTAGTCGTGATTACTGTGTGCAATTGCATTTATTGTGATTTTGCATACTTTATTTCATACAAAACGTACCAAAAGTGCAAAATGCACATCCTGATTATTGAAACCAGATTTGTAGCAAACGACGACTGAGGAAAATCAAGAGATACATCATGTGCCTGATAGTTAATTATAATTATCACTTTACTCTGAAACTGCAATAGGAAGTACCGACCAAGGTGTAATGGCGTTCGATGAGCTTGAAAACGAGACCGCTGGAAGCCCGCGTTAAATACAGCTTATGCTTCGGCATTCCTGTAGTTCGTTGGTGCGGTTGCTTTTACCGTGTCGTAGCGACCCTTTTGAGCGCGATGTTCCCGTCTAGCAGCAGCAATAGCAGGACTTCGAAACAGTCAATCACAAGTACAGTAATTAACAATACACCACCTCTACATTCTTCACAACGGCATTTCATCATCGATTTGCACTGCCAAGCACTTATCAACGCCGCGTTGTCAAGTTTTTGGACTTGAGGACGCTGTCATGAAGATCATAAAAGGAGAGTAGGACACGATTACAGTAGGAGAAACCAAGACGACTGCAAAGTTTCATCGTCAAGCGCGGGAAGCAAAACTCAATAATGATGTGCGACTTTCGTTTGCCAACGCATCCCTATCGCAAGAACGTAGCAAATCCACAGCACGAGCTGGACCAGTCTTCTCGTCGCTTCGCCGCTTCATGCAACCGACTACACTATAGTCGATTCTGTTTCTCACTACAATCATGCACATTATGTTACACCACAACTTGCTCGCGCCATCGATAGTGTAGAAATTGATGAGATGCAAAGGCATGTAATGGACAATTACTGCATTTAGCGATTTTGCGAAATGAAAATTTGTGCTATAAATAATGTTTTTGTTCGCAACTCGCGTCATGTGGCTGAGTGTTTAGCGACTGGCGCAACGACAACCACGCGAACTCATCTTGTCACAGAAGTACGAACGCGTTGCTGCTGCTCGGTGCCCTCGCGCCGCACGATGCTGCAGCAGCAATTAACAACGTGCGCAGGGGGCGGCGTCCAGCACCTGATGCTAACGAAGATCAAGTGGCTTGTGCGCGCATGCAGCTCAATACCTACAGTACACCTTCACGCTCGAAGTCGTTAATTACCCAGTCAACTTCGGACATATCGGATAATGCCAAGGACTAGAACTTATAGGCCACTGACCAGCACCCTTTGGTTCGTTCTCAAGTTTTTAAACCCTTCAGGATCCAAATCTACAATTCGTAGCTTAAGAAATGTAGATTTGGATCCATGTACGAGTTCTTGTAAAGGCTGTTATCTTCTATAGTCATCAAATTGAACAACTGTGGACATATTTGATATTTGTATGTTTTGTTTTGTCTCAAAGTCTTGAGGAAAATTACAATTTTTTTCATTTGTCGATACAATTTCGTTTTTTAATCAACGTTGGAAGTATGGAATGGCTTGGTTCGATTCTCAGCTTCGTATAACTGTGAGAGTCGTTTATCGTATTATATTTAACTTTGAGCACATTCTTTGTTTGACCCATCGATGTCAACATCTTTTTTCGATACTGTATACAATCAGGAAAAGTTCAAAAAGTGTTCTTAAACAGATTTCAGCATGAAGTAGCGCATTAAAACATTTTTCGCATTACCTGAATTGCCGCATCTACTCATAGTTCTGGTCAATAGATAAATCTTTCTTAATTATATCAGTATCTATCTTTACTTAAGTTGCGTTTTATAAACCCCCTCGGTTCGATTTCGTGCGCAACAGCCACACAATCGCAAAACAACGGCGAAGACAGAATCATAGCACCGCGTGCAAGAACGTCCGCGCAACGAGGGCTACGACACCCGCCGCTGCTTCAATATTCGTGTGAAGGACGACAGTGCCACACGCACAAATGCTTACGCACTTGCTCCAGTTGTTTGATTCGGTTGCGCGCTTGCTCACGCGTCAATCGTGAACATGAACATGAATGAAGCCCAGCGTTACCGCGCGATATACGGCAGGCAAAACCGCGAGAACAGCCGACGCATGCGACGAGCACGCGCATCATATGCGACAGATAGATACTCCATTGCACGTCTCTGTCACTCAAGGTCGCGAACACTCCGGCCGCGATGCTCATCGTGTTTCATTGTGTAATTGGCACGTTGTGTGTAAATGGGTGTGTTGTCGCTTTGCGTTCGTATTGACCGTCATTTGCTTTTCGTATTAGTTAACGGCCTACTCACTTTTGCATGTACGTTCGCACGTGTAGACGACTTTGGCGATGATGGATACCGTTAGTGTACTGGCGTATTTTTGCATATGACCAACTCTCTCAGCACTGTGCGCATTTGACAATAAAGATGTAGGGTATGTACACAGTCAACGTAGTGCCATTCCATGAACCTGTCTTTCCTTCTATCCATATATGTACTTCTGGACGAAACAGTGCATAATGCATGTGTGATAGTGTCGTAGCAGATCAACTTCGCGATATTCAGATACTTTGTTTGTATTCACATGAGCAACATGAGACCATGGCTGTGTTTATGTTTGTGACTATTTTTAGCCGTACTCTCTTCCTGCAACCACATGTATAAGACATCAGGAATGTCACAGTTCTCAGATTGAAGCTATGTGTTGCAAAAACCAAAAAATGCGCGTGCGCCCAAACAAACCAAACCTCGCGCTTCGCTCGCCCTGGGGAACAGTTATGAGGAAAACAACGTTCAAACCCTTAGACAAACCCTATCCGAGTGGGATATGTGCTTGGCCAAGTTCGCCTCGTTTGTTTTGTCCGATTTTCAGCGATAATTGCGTAATTATTGCGCAATCACTCCAAGTCCACAATCTGAGAACTGTATTTTGTGCCATGCGTACTGTCAGGCTCGAGTTTTGCGTTTTTTGTCTTTGCAAAGTATCGAACTGCTGGTAGAAAATGTCATGTCATATATATTTTCTCGCTATTTCATATGCAACAACACAGGGAGGATGCGTCAATTGATGCGAATCAATCACTTTGACGCAGTTGCTCAAACTGGCAGCCTCAATCTTCTCAATCTGTCGTACTGTATTCTATCACTCCTTTCGTAATGTACTTTAATTAAGGTATTTGAAAGACGTGACAGAAGAGTGGAACATCTATCAGCACTTCCAAACATCTTCCTTTCAATATGCGCAGATCAGATGCGATAGAATACAGTATATCGTCGTCGTACCGTAAACTTCAAAATGCAACATGATGTGTGGACAACCTCGTCAATCATGTCGATCATGCCACCACAACAACTTCGTCGACACTTGACACTCGCAAATCTGCCAGCTTCCTGTCAGCGTCCTCGTCGCGTCAAGCCTCAAGCACCCAGTGAGCTACTATGAGTGAAAAGACGCCGATCCTGCCGACTGCGTCCCCGACGCGCAGCTCCTCGACGCTCGCACAGCGTCTGCGCCAGCCACGCACGCTGATTGCCCTTGGCGCTGCCACGCTCCTCGCTGCTGCAGTGCTCGTCTTGAGCTTGCACACGTTTGCACCAACGCCTGCACCGATCGTGCCGACAATCTTCCCCGCCAAGCCCGATGGCACGCGCGACCTCCTCCCGCTCTGTGAAGAGAAGTTTATCACACAGGAGCTCGACCACTTTCGCGCGAACGGCGGCAACGGCACGTTCGAACAGCGCTACTTTGTTTGCGCGCCAGACAACTTCAAACCGACAGAACATGGCGCGATCTTCTTTTACGTCGGGAACGAAGCCGACGTGACGCTGTACCTGAACAACACGGGGTTGATGTGGGAGAACGCGAAGGCGTTCAACGCGTTGATCGTGTTTGCCGAACACCGGTACTTTGGCAAGTCCGTCCCGTTTGCCGCCAACGTGCTGGACCACATGGAATTTTTGTCCAGTACGCAAGCACTTGCCGACTACGCTGTCTTGATCCAGCATCTTCAGTCGACGTTACAAGCGAACGTCCCGGTCATTGGCTTTGGTGGGTCATACGGTGGGATGCTTGCGACGTGGCTTCGGACCAAGTACCCGCACGTCGTCGATGGCGTCATCGCCGGTTCGGCGCCCGTCCTGGCGTTCGAAGGTGACCGGACGTACCCAGTCGACACGCTCGGCTTTCAGCGCGTCGTGACGTTCGACATGTCGGAAGCAGCTGGAGCAGCGCCAAACTGTATTTCGAACGTCCGGAACGCGTTAACAGCGATTCAAACACTTGGTGCAAGTGCCACAGGTCGCCAGCAGCTCGCAGCGACGTTCCAACTGTGTGACACCGACAGTTTGCAGACGCAAGCAGACGTTGCGACGCTGATCGACGCAGCGCTCGGTGCGTACGGGAACCTCGCAATGGGCAACTACCCGTACGCGTCGCCGTACATTACGTCCGGCGCGAGCTTCTTGCCAGCGTACCCCGTGCGTGCGGCGTGTGAACACTTGCGACCATCGTTTACGAACGAGGTGGCGTTGATTGCTGCATTTCGGGACAGCGTCGGGGTGTTTTACAACAGTACGGGGACTGAAAAGTGCTACTTTCCATCTTCGAATACGACAAATGCGACGGCAGAAGACATCAAAGGCAACTTTTGGGGCTATTTGGAATGTGCCGAGTTGTACATGCCGATGGGCAGCGACGGCATCCACGACGTCTTCCCAGCACAGCCTGCAAACGCGACGGAACACGCTGCGATGTGTCGCGACACGTGGAACGTCGAATTGCGGCCGCAGTTTGCGCACATGGAGTTTGGCGGCGTGAACGCGTTGAAAGCTGCGTCGAACATTGTGTTTAGCAACGGCGACTTTGATCCGTGGTCAGCGACCGGCGTGTTGTCGTCGCTGTCGGACTCGGTCGTGTTTGTGCCGATCGCAGGTGGCGCGCACCACATTGATCTGTTCTTTACGCACGAAATGGACCCACCGAGCGTCACGGCCGCACGGACGATCGAGTTGCAGCACATGCGCAAGTGGGTCGACGAGTTTTACGCATAGGCGCAATAGGGAGAGGTAGCGTGAAAGAGAAAGAGAGAGCGCGCAAAAGTGAGAGTAAGTGAGAGAGAGCACTGTCAAAGACTCCGCAAGAATACATGAAGCAAAGCAACGGGTAGCCGTTGTTTTAAGTATCATGATATTCAAGAAACACTTTTGAATCTATCATTTTGATACTTGTTTATTTTTACTTAGCTAACCAAAGCTCGCTACCGCCTATCCTTAGTTATAACTGATTTTACTTATAACGGACATGATCGATTTACCAATGAAAAGCCATTGTTAAGGTTACGCGTCAGATTACTTATAACGGACGTTGGTCTAATTGTATGTTGACCACACACATGACAAGTGTATCAAGTAAATTGCGCAATGCCAGTCATTTGGCATTCGTATCAATGCCGCACGCCAAGCTCAAAGGCGCAGGACGCCGCGAGCCTTTGAACGCTCGCACAGCGTTCTCTGCTGCGCACAAGCTTGCCGTAGTCGCTACATTCGATGAGCTTGGTGACGTCACTTCGACGATACGAAAGCACTACCCAAGCCTCTCTGTGACCAAGT
>JAADXH010001173.1:0-12967 GCA_023337595.1 Globisporangium camurandrum | reverse complement strand
TTACGAATCAACAAACGATCTCCAAATCCACTTTGTCTTCATGTCTTCTCGCTTGTGTGCCTTCCCATGTTCACTCACCACTGCCGGTTGTTTGGGTTTTGCTGCATCGGATTCCGTTGTTGTTGTTGCATCTGCTGCTGCTGTTGTGAATTTCCACCAATTCCATCCCACATATGCATCTGTCAGCTGTTCTGGTGCTGCTGCTGCTGAGCAATATTATCTATTAGTGCGTTCAAGTTGTTTACTATTTTAGGTAAACGACAAAACCTGCCTATTTCCTGCTACGATTCAAGTTGGAAAGCAATCGAATCTTCAATACGAGCGCTTATTTCGGAGCAGTGCAAAAAGCAAAAACATCGTAAACTGCTACTTATATATCCTAAATCGAATGGTGAAGAGGTTGCCCGACAATACGACGAACTGATCGATAACTGAACATGCTATTTTGGCCTTATTTGTCTTAACACAGACATGAAAGATCTTTTATATTAACCTATGTTGTTAGTTTAGTAACTACATCGGTGTTGTCGAGTAGTTATATTCATGATTTAATTATACAATGATACATATCACAGTAACGGAGCGTTCTGTAAATTGCAACATAAGTTAATGACGCGGCCCCTTTCAAAATTCGATATATTCTTACCCGTCGTTCTTCAATGTACCGTAGTAAAGCATCTGTACAATGTCTCTAATATACAGCAATGCGCAGCACGAATATTTTTGTGCGCGACAGGAAAATGACATCCATTATCAAATTACCAAATTGGCGATTTACATCGATAAAGGGTGGGAAAATTTTGTATGCTGTGATGGGAGTAGTGGGTAATGATGATTTCCATTTTATCCCTCAAATGTGTATTTCATCCACCACACATTAATTGCTTACTGTATATACTGAAATTTGACGTGCCTATTTTGTGGCGTAGGTTTGACTTCATTAACTTCAACATTTTGTTTATCTTAATGCGTACAACGACGTTCATTACGCTTACAAATTCTTAGTATTCACGATCCATACAAGCATTCGAGAGTTTGTTCACTGTATTGCGTATAGTACTCTCAAGTAAAATACTGTGATGCGCAATGTATGTAAGGACGGGTAGATTTGAGTTGATGTTGGCTAATAGTTGTAATATTTACATGGGACTCATTGACGTACTAAATTATTATTTCCACATAATTGCGCAAAATCACATGATTGTTTATATGGCACACAGTATGCATGAGCATGTACGTTTAACACAATGGACAAACCGTCTAGCAAGAGATTATTTCCTGTAAATGAATCGAAGTGCCATACTAGTTGTATAAACTCACAGGGTACGCACATATTTCACGTTCTACACATACAAATTCTCATCAAACCGTACTCTCTCTTTCGCTCTATATATTTAGCCTATGTAAAACGAGTACAGCACTTCGCTAGCGCAAAAACTAAACAATATTATTATGAGCAAACGATAATGATACTATCCAACGAAAACGCGATGCAAAAAGCCACCTTTAACGAGCAACCAACTTTTGTAAATGTTAATTTGATGTATATGTGGCCCTACTAGCTACCATACATATTACCAGGATTTAAACGGATTTCGGCAACGTCGCCATAATATGCGACTATGCTCTACGACAAGACGCCGGTACAAGCTAATAATACTGCGCTTTTATTTAATTATCGGTCGTAATCAATCAAATATGTTAATCGGTAGCTCATCTTGAAGAATCATGGAGCAATACAAACTATTACATTATTTACGCAATGTCCAATTAACTAAAGCATTTCGATACCCATGGTTATGTGGCACAATTTCGCATGTGAACACATATATGGGTTTTGTTTGGTGAACTATTTATGCTATTAAATGCCCCTTGTGAACAAGCGAAGTTAGTTTGGTGACGTGCTATCTTCGTAAAGTCACAAATTGAAATGAGGCAAAGGTGCTCTACGGCTTTGTATATATATGGTGCTAATATTTACTGTGCAGTAACATTGGGATACGCACATTTTGTTGTTCTGTCTCTTGATCGCTATTCGATTCCTGCTAAGTCAATTACAGTATATTATTTGCTAATGATTTACTGCCGTGCATGCAAAATATGTTCTTTACGAGTACGCAAATTAGTATGATTATCGAATATTTTTTTCTTTTACTGGCAATGATAAACGGTTTGTGCAGTTGTTTTTGTGTGAAAAAAGAGTGAGGCTGAATTGTGGTGCGTGAATATATGAGCTGGAGCGAATTAATGTCTGAGCAATGAAACAAATGGAAGTGGTCATGCAAGACTCATTTTTGTGGAATTGCTTTTGTACTTATAGAGTGCTAATAAGTCAAACACATTTGATATTGTAATGCATACTTCAGTAACACAATATTAGAACCGTTTGACGTAACTCGGATATTAATTGATCACATTAGCGCGTATGCACTGCAGTAAGTTTTATGTTGTTATTATACCATTAGGAACCGCCTATCCCTCTATTATATATGGGATGCAGTAAGTGCTTGAGTTAAATATCTTGATTTTGGTTGTTACAGTTCATACGCATATTATGTATACGCTCCGGCATACAAAAAAGTATTTCCTGCATGATGTGGCATAGTATTCGTATAGAGCATACTCACACACTACTCACATTTCTCTGTCTCGACACCATACTAGTTTCGTACCCCTATTATGTATACATTTTGATATAAACTAGATATCACTCGTTCCACAATTTAGCCTCCGCACGCACAGTTACAAGTTGTCGCCTTTGATAGCGCAATATGTACACCGATAACGACGTTACCTTACGCACACACGTATTGCATCGCCATTCGAGACCAACAACAAGCTGTATTTGCAGGTATACTTACGGTATGTTCGCGAGCTGTCTAGATTCCATGCACAACGTCAGGATTTGAATGATGTTGAAATAACATCGCCATTTTGTACTTTGCATATTTGCGAAATGTCTTAACTACCAAATTTGATTGTCGTTGTGCTCACTTCATTCGTTCCAATCATATTATCTGATAATATGTAAATCAGGCAATTAGGCAATCCTACGACGTTTGGATCATGGTTTTTCTTAACTAAAGGTTAATTAGCACATTATAGCTTCGTGTTATCACTATATAGTCCATCATATTGTGTGTTTGTGCTACGACGTTAGTCACAATTTTGTTCTTACCGATATTGTGTTTGTCTGTGTGTTTGTGAGCCCGAGGTGACAAGGTCTAAATGCGGTTTATAGGTATGATATACCGCGCAGTGGCCAACTAAAATCGAAAAGCTATGACATTTTTGGCGTCCGATTCACAATGCACTTTTTGCTCTTTCACTTGAGATTTGAATGTGGGGGTAATGCGGAGTCAAATAACACTCCCTAAACGTTTACACCAAATGTCAGGATATGAATGGCGTTGGCAGTGTCGTCATTTAACGAAATACTAGGTAGTCCGAATGTTATACTTTGTTCGTTAAATTGAGCTGCCATTTGATGATTTTTATTGTTCATGTTGCTTTCACTACTCTTATAGTAAAATATGCTAATCGCCAATTAACAAATCAGGGAACAGTGCATACATTCGCTTCAACAAAGTACGACGCTTGCCTCAAGGTTTTTATTGCTCAAGGTTAATTGGCGCATTCTCTCAGACTATGCCGGTACCGTAATACAGTACAACTGTGGTGCGCGTTGTTTTTTGTTGTTGTGAGTGTGCAAACGCTGAGCCAAAAAACGCAGCTGCCCGCGCTCCAACAACAGCAGGAGACGACGACACAAGTAGCGAGAGCAGCAGCAGCAGCAGCGAGCAACGGGACCACCGCACGTCGGCGTCACACTCACGCACACGCATCTTTCTCGCACACCACCCGCTCTATCCTCCTTCTCTGCCTGCGCGCGGCGGCAGCGAGTGCGCAGCGCCTCCTTTGCAGCCACACACAGTTCGTGCGTGCGCTTGTCCATTCGCGAGAGCGCATTGCATCGGTGGTTGCTCTTTTTGCAGTAGCGAGCGCGCACGTCGAGTCAGTTCGTGCGCTGGTCTCTCCCCGCATTCATCCGTTGTAGGCACGCACACACGCACACACATCTCGTGCACGCGCGCCAGCGTCGACTGCTGCTGACACATCCGCACTCCTTCTTGATGGCCGTGGCGTAGACGACGCCAGCCAAACGAGATCGCATTGATAGCAAACAGCAGACACAACAAACACCACATATTGTGCAATGGACCACAGCGGCGTGTACAAGCGCGACGAGGGCGACCGACCGGTCGAGCACTCGCCGCGGGGGCGGTACATCCGATTTGATATCAAACTCGGCACGGGCGCGTACAAGACCGTGTACAAAGCGTACGATACGGACCAAGGCATTGACGTTGCGTGGAATGCAATCGACATTGGCGTGCTCCCGTCCGCAGAGAAGACGCGGATCATCCAAGAAGTGCAACTCTTGCAGCGGTTGGAGCACAAGAACATTATCAACTTTTACGGCTCGTGGTTCTCGAAAGAGAAGAACCAAGTCGTGTTCATTACGGAGATCATGACGAGTGGGACGCTCAAGTCGTACATCAAGCGCGTGCAGTTTGTCAAGTGGAAGATCATCAAACGCTGGTGCATCCAGATCCTCGAAGGGCTCCACTATCTCCATAGTCAACAGCCGCCCGTGATCCACCGCGACCTCAAGTGCGACAACATCTTTATCAACGGCAACACGGGCGATTTGCGAATCGGCGATTTGGGATTGTCGACCCAGCTCGCCGTCCAGAAGACGGCGCGTGCACAGAGCGTGTTGGGGACGCCGGAGTTTATGGCACCGGAGCTCTACGACGAGTCGTACGACGAGAAAGTCGATATTTACGCATTTGGGATGTGCGTGTTGGAGATGGTGACGAAGGACGTGCCGTACTCCGAGTGTATCAACCCTGCGCAGATCTACAAGAAAGTCACTGCTGGCATTCGTCCGCGTGGGTTGCAGCGCATTGTCAGTGACGCTGCGAAGGATTTTATTGAGTTGTGTTTATCGCGTGGGAATGGATTAATCGACGTCTCAGCGTCGTATCTATTGGATCATCCGTTCTTGAAAGCGCAGGACGACGACGGCGAGATGGTCCGGTGCTTGGAAGAAGACGAATTGGAGCGCGAGTTGAAATTGGAGCAAACTCGCTTGACGCACGTGAGTGAAGAATCGTTTGCCGAAGAGCTCAATATGGAGAGCTGCTCGAAAGAGAGCGACCAGACGAGTCGGACGCGGCGCACGACGTTTTCGTCGCTCGATCCGGAAGAACTGGCGTCGTCGTCGTCGTCGACTGCTGCAACAACGTCGACCGGTGGAAGTCGATCCGTCGCACTTGGCTCAACGACCGAAACGCGCTTGGGCGATGTGCAACATGCAGCAGCCGACGACAAGACACAACACGTTGCCGCAGCGCCATTGCCGCCACTGCCACCGCCACCGCTTGCGGCTGCGGTTGCGGTTGCCACGAATGCTGCCAACGCACAAGCACACGAGCCCGTGATGATGCCGTCGTTGCACGTCGACGAGCCGCTGTCGGGGAAGAAAGACGTCGACCACAATGTGAATCAGTTCTTGGCGACGATGCCTGGGAGCGAATCGAAGATGCAGGACAATCGAATGAACGTCATGGGTGGCCGCGGCCATCGGCTCGAGCTCCTCGAACAGCGATCATCGGACGATGCGACGCTTGCGAATAGCAATAGTGACGTGGATGACCGCAGTAGCGACGATCGGAGTGTCGAACCGCCCAAGAGCGAACCGACAGCGCTGGCGGGGGATGCGAGCAGCAGTGCAGCAGCTGCGCTTGTACCACCGGCGCCGTCGTCTGCGCCGCTCACCGAGTCGCGGGCGTTGCAACCAGCGATTCCACCGCCGCCGTCGTTCCCAAGCCGCTCGCCGTCCGAGTCGGTATTGGACTTTAGCCACTTGCGGCGCTCGAGTCTCTTGGCACCGAGCAGCAGCGGCAGTGATTACGTACAGCAGCAACAGCAGCAACCGATCGATCCAGACAATCGTCCGCCGTCTGCATCGAGCAGCAGTAGTAGCACTGCAACCAATCCGGCACCTGCTGCTGCGTCTGTCGCTCGCAAGCGCGGTCGGCGCCACGAGATCCGCGCTGAGAAAGATCCAGAGAACGAGCACAGCATCGTGTTGTACTTGCGCTTGACGATCGACGGCAAGTCGAAAGTCATTACGTTCCCGTTCAATCTGTTTAGTGACTCGACGCACGACGTTGCGTGTGAATTGGCGCTCGACGTTGCGATTCTCGAACCGGATCTCGAAGACATTGCCGAGTCGATTGCGTTCTTGGTTACCGAGGGGAAGATCAATAACTTGCCGCACGTGACGGAGGATGTGTGGGAAGAAGCGCCGGAGCCCCATTCGTTCTCGTCCAAGCCACTGCCGCACGTCTCCAAAATGAGCTTTGTCGCAAAGCCTGGTCCGGGCGTCCCCACGACACAACTCCAGCACGTCCCGAACCACTTGCTGGCGTCGCCTGGGCCAGGGGCAGTCGAGTGGCCACCGCCGCCGGCTGCTGCGTACTCGCTAGGAGAGTCGGCGGTCCACGCTGCTGCTGCTAGCAATGAGAGTTCAGTTCCAGCAGCAGTGGCAACCAGTCAGCCGAGTGGGACAATAGTAACAAGCCAAACGCCTGCGCCAGCAGCAGCAATTGTCGTACAGCAGCCGCAGCCTCCGCAACAGCTACCGCAGCTGCAGTTACCACCGCCATCGACAGACACGAACACTGCGTCGATGTTGCCTCCTCCAGTCGCAAGTGTTGCAGCGCCAACGCCAGCAGCAGCAGCAGCGCCGCCGCCATCGCTAACCGTATTGACAAACGAGAATGTGCCACCTGTTGCAGCGACTAGTGGCAGCCGCGACACGACGACGCCAACGAGCGCGTCACCGATCAACATTCCCCGGTCGCCGCACTTTGCTGCTGCCGCCGCGCAGCTGCTACACTCGACGAGCGACTTGTCGTTGTTGCTCGACGGCGACCGTGCGCCAAACATGCACCCCGAGATCTGGGAGCGCGGCATCTCCGTTGGGTCGATCAACGACCCGTCGTTCATGCGCAAAGTGCATGGGATTGAAGATCGACTGAAGAACAACAGCGCAGCGCGGTCGGCGTTCGATGAGCGCGACTCGAATCTTGTCGCTGCGATGCGCGAAGCCGAAGTGAAGCACTTGCTCGAAGTCGAGCGGTTTCGACGGCAGATGGAGGAGCTGAGCAAGCAGCGCGCTGCGATTGCATACCCCGAACATCGCACTCCTGCGACTGGGACATCTGCGACATCGCAGCAGCAGCAGCAGCCAGAGGACGACGTCGATCTATGTCGCATCGACTTTGACGAGAGCCTCCAGCTTGGACAGAATGGCATTGCGACGATGCCGATCGCAGTCGCAAATGGGGTCCTGCCGCCGATGACGCCAGTGACTGGCGTCGACAGCGTCGGCGGTGCGCTCGACCAGCAGCTGCGGATGCACGCTGATGCGAGTGCTGCAGCAGCAGCAGCAGCAGCACCAACAGATCCAGGCGGCTTTCCAGTCGAGCCGATGCTCGCACGCAGCGTCAGCTTTGACGCACGGCGGCTCGAGTCGCCGTCGCCGTCATTGGCGCCGCCGCTGCTCACGACGAGCACGAGCAACAACAGCTACTTGTCGTCGAGTCTCCCGTCGTCTGCGACGAGTGCGATGCCGAGCAGCAGCAGCGTATTGTCACATGCAGCGCCTGCCGCCACGACAGCAGCACATGCGCCAGTCGTGTTAGTAGACACAGCAGCGACTGCTACAGACGCGCGAACGGCATGACAAGCGCTTGTTGCGTGTCGTGTGTCGAGTGTCGAGTGTCGATAATGGTAGGCTGTAGTTGAGTTGGTGGATATACGAGAGCGAGTGTGTGATTTTTATTGCTGGCACCATGACGATGAAGACGGAAGAGAGAAAGAGAGAGAGAGAGCGATGGAGCAAACAACGACGGGATGGCGAACTGGCGCGTCGCTACCGCTGTCGAGACAACGCACGCGCCAATCAATGCGTCGTGCTCTACGCGCCTCCCATGTGTGTGTGAGTGAGAGTCGAAAAGAAAGCGATGCGACGGACGTAGTCGATCGTCAATAGGGAAACAACAGAAACAAAGAAGAACAACAAAAGTCAATAGAATAGGCCCGATGCAGCACCCGCGCCAGTAGCAAAAACACAATGTTGTAGGTATGGCTTTCGATACGTACCACGCCTAAGCAGCATAGTTGTAGTTTACTATAACTGCTGCGATTGGCACGTTTAATACGAGACAGCAGGTGAAGTCTAAACTGAATGAGAGAGGCCAACACACATGGGTGCTCATCAACGTCGTGCGCCGCTACACCGACTCCTACGCATGCTGTTACTGCTGCTACTCTGCGCTGTCGTCACGCTGGTTAGTCGTGTCGATGCTGCGACGATCAACAACCAGGTATGTACTACTGTACCTCCTGCCATTACTCGTTGACTACCATTCATGCATCTTTCTAGGCGAGCAGCAGTAGCAATTTTGTCACTCACAAGCCGTACTACGGCAACACGTTACATCAACATCACTACCACGTCGTTTTCTCCTATTTAGCAAACGTACGGCATCTTTGGCGCGATCCAGTCGCTCGACAAGCGCTCGCCGATCACGTGGCTCCTGGACCAGTGCTACGCAGGCTTTACGCTCAACAGCTGCCGCGACCTCAATGCGACGCGCAAGGACTACGAGTTCGCGACGCAGTTCACGGACCCGGTCAAGCAAACGCAGCCATTTTGTCTCCAGTGCTGCACGAAGCCCGTGTCGCTTCGTGGCGCCGATGAGACGTGGAATCTGTCGTGTCCGCTCAACGACCTCCAGCGACTGAGCGTGAGCCAAGACCGACGCGTGTTCCGATTTGCGCGTCGCGAGACGCTTGCGGACAACTCGGTCGTCGAGTGCCTGATGCCGACGCGCACGCCATCGACGTACTTGCGCGGGTACGCGCTCACGCTGTTCGTCATCGAGCGGTCGACCAACTACGGCGCGGCGTACTGGCGCAGTGTCGTCAACTGCTCAGTCGCGATCCACGAAAGCGCAATGCCGCCCACGACGTTTAGTGAAGTGATCCGCATGCGGTCGATCCCGACGCCGACGCAGCGACCGACGGCGTGGATTGCGCCGTGTGTCATCGCAGTCGCTGCAGTGGCCGCGCTCCTGAGCGTCCCGATCTACAATGGCAAGATCCGCGGCCAGCGCTGTCGACACTGCGGTTCCTGGCTCGTCGTCGTGCGGCAGCTGTGCGTCGTGTGCATCCTCTTGAGTTGCAGTTTGCGGGCGCCACCTCCAAAAGTCTTTGTCGACAACGGCGCGCCGCACGACGGCAGGCAAGTCGACGATGGATGAGGAAGTACGAGTGAGACGCAGTCACGAGAGGGGCGAGTCATGACCACACCGCATCGAATAGCAGACACCACAGACAACAGACAACACAGCACAATGACGAAGCGTGTGGGATGGATTCAAATCGACAGCATCAGCTACCCTTTCCCATCTCTCTCCCTCCAGTTGATCTCCATAGTCTACGTAACTCTACGCCAGTGTGACGCCCACGACGCGCTGTCAAATCATCGCGGTCGACGTGCGTTCGTCGTTGGGACGGCGTCGATCTGATCGAGTTCGGGCAAGAGCGCTTCCAACTTCATGCGGTATTCAAAGTCCTTCGCGAGTGGATTGCGTTCCAAGTACAACGTCCGGAGCGACAAACGCAGTGGCACCAAGTGCGTCACGTCCGTCCAGTCGCTGATGCGATTGTCGTTCAGCCACAAATCTTCTAGTTTTGTCAACTGTGCAACTGCAGCAGCAGGGATCGATCCAATGCGGTTCGCTCCAACGTCCAGTGTCGTCAGTTGCGTCTATCCATGGGAGAAAAGGGTGCGGGCGTGAGCGATGGATAGCGTCGACAGAGTTACTACAGGTCGTACCAAGTGGCTGATGTGATCGAGTGCTTCGATGCCGTTGTGGCTCACGTACAGCTCTTCCAGTGCTCTCGTCGCTTCGAGACCATCGATCGATACGAGCCGATTGCTCTATGAGAGAGAGAGAGAGAGAGAGAGAGAGAGTCAGTTGCAATACCCACATTGAATCCAATAGCCACCCATAAAACGCACTTGGACGCTGAGGATGCGGAGCTTCGTGAGCGCATCGAGGCCGCTGATCCTTTCGATCTTGTTCTTTCCGAGCCAGAGCTGCTCCAACGCCGTCAGACCATCCAAGCCGCCAATCGATCGAAGCCGGTTTGCGCCAACATCCAACTTCTTGAGCTTGCTCAGGTGCTCGAGCCCCGCGAGGCGCTTGAGTTTGTTGTTCGCTACATACAGCTCCTCGAGCTGCGTCAAGTGGCGCAGATCCGGTAGCACGCGAATCGCATTGAACGACAGATCCAAAATGCGCAAGTGCACGAGTGCATCGAGCGACGTGATCGCTTCGATTTGATTGTCATATAGTTCCAAGTGTTGGAGTTGTGTCAGCGACGCAATCCCGTGCATCGACGTCAACAAGTTGGAACGCAAGTGCAGCGCCTGTGTGTGTGTGTGTGTGAGAGAGAGAGAGAGAGAGAGAGAGAGAGAGAGAGAGAGAGAACGTACCTGGAGGTTCGGCATGTCATCGAGTCCATCGATCTCAGTTGCTTTGAGACCCGACGTGCCAATGTAGTACAGTTCCTATTCATGGGCAAGTATCAATCAGTCCGTTAAATGCGTGAATACACGTCACCACACGTTGATCATGCGCTAGTGTGGCTGCGAGGCGCTTGCACATCGAGGCTCGCGACAAAAACGCTCACGCACCTCTGCGTCGCGCTCGATGTCGACGCACTCGCTGAGTTTATGGACCGCTGCAGGCGTCTCTTCTTCGCTGCGTGCATTCGCCTCATGCTCTTCCGAGTCATGTGGCGGTCGGTCAGTTATGACACGCGCTGTCCTCGTCGTCAGTGGCGCTACTGTCGTTGGCAGCATGTCCTCGTTCGGCACGTCGCTCATGATGAAGGCGATCGGCTGCAACAAACGAGTGTGAATGTAGTTTGTGAGGCATACAAACGCTAAGTGATTCTTTTACAATAATACATCACAAAGTCAATCTCATACATCTTGCTCCCTCACAAACTCACGAGCCATCTTTGCATCTGCGTACGTCGCTCGGCAGCGCTAGCTACATACACGCATGCGTCCATCGACAGTTTGTGCTAGCTGCAACTTTGCGTATGACTGCTGCTTCTGTTGCTATGCACTTGCGCAAGAAGCTAACAAGCTGCTGCTTTCGCTCTCTCTCTCGCTGCCACTTTTTTTGGTTTTCGTGCTGCTCGCCGCGTGAAGCGACGCCCGCGCGCTTGTCTGCACAGTTGCGCGCTTCTTCAAGTCGCTTCTTCGATCGCATATACACATACATCTCACAGTCGCGTACTTCGCCCACCACACACTCACACACACGTAACGATGGAGGGCATGCTCAATTACTTTATCCCAGAAGACGGCGACTCGTCGGACCACTTGAACGTTGTCCCACTTCCGCGCGTCGAGCAGCTCAAGCTCCAGCACATCAAGAAGGTACGTGTCTCTCTGCATGGACATGCGACTACAGCTCCACCCACTCACTCCTGAGCGCTACACGACGACGACGCTGCAGGCATTTCCATTGCCAGGGCAGTTCCACTTTCGTTTCAAGACCGCGTTTGAAGGCACTTATGGTATGTCATTCACTTGCATCCTCGTGGCGTGACAACATCCCCCACTGTCGCTTGTACGCTAACTGGCTCTCCTCGCACCGCCTGCTGTATCTAGTGTGGCTCGATGTCGTGAACGACGCAGACGCAGTGCCAGATTTCAATGGTCTCGTCGTCAGCAAAGTTGCGCGCGTCCAGCGCGAGAGTTCGACGCGCCCGCCCGAGCGTGTCGCTTCGCCTAAAGCTGCTGCCACGACAAGTGCAACTGCAGCAGGAACGAAACCACCGACGCCAAAAGCAGCTGCGTCGCCGGATCTGCTGCCAACTGCACCTGCAACCAGCGCAACTACGAAGCGCGACGACGCAGCGCCCGCCGCCAAAGCGTTCAACGACGACCTCGTTGGGCTCGTACGTCTCTCCCTTGTAAGCGACTGTCGTCTTTTCTATTGGCTGATTCGTATGCAAATGCCTTTATCGCAATAGCTCGCAGACCCTGTGCCCGTCGCTCAGACCAACACGACGACGTCATCAGCTGCTGCTGCGCCGACGCTGTCGCCGCAGGTACGGCACGATGCGCTTGTTTTGCTTTGTTGCGTGTCGATACGGTCGACAAGACGGTTGTGATGTTGACGCAATCTATCGATTGTACGTATACTATGCGATAGGCGCATGCAGCGCCACAGGATCCGTTCAATTTGTTTATGGGAAGCGGTGGTGGGACCAACGCTGGTCCAAATGCTGCTGCAAGTGGCTCTGCTGCATCGTCCCCGATGCGACCAATGTCGGCGCCCATGAACGCGCCGGCGCGTGGGCCACCGTCCAGCAACAGCAACAGCAGTGGCGTTGGCGTTGGCAGTGGGAACCCAAGCGGCGGCGGTGGCTATGGCAGCAACAACCCGAACGCATTCCATCCGATGGGCAGTGGGGGTGGGAGTAACGCTCCACGACCTGGCGCTATCGGCATGGGCATCAGCCAGATGCACATGGGCATGCCGCATCACCAGAGTCCACAGCATCAGCAGCACCAACAGCAACAGAACAGCTTCCAGGGTCTCCAGTGGGGCGGCATGGGTGGCAACCCACAACAACAGATGCAACAGCAGCAACAGATGCAGCAGCAGATGCAACAACAACAACGGAATCCGATGCAGCAAAACCCAAACAACCGGCAGTGGTGAGTGAACATGGGAAGGCACACAAGCGAGAAGACATGAAGACAAAGTGGATTTGGAGATCGTTTGTTGATTCGTAA
>JAADXH010001172.1:0-12969 GCA_023337595.1 Globisporangium camurandrum | reverse complement strand
GAGAGAGAGAGAGAGAGAGAGAGAGAGAGAGAGAGAGAGAGAAAGAGAGCAGTGAGCGCCAAGAGCCGTTTACTTAAAGAAATCGCACAGCGCAGTACCTGTGCGTGGTTCCCGCCCGAGTGAGCGACAAAAACCGTGTCGCTGCTGTTCGTTGCATGCGTCTCCTTGTACTTCTTGACTGCGTTCAGAGCCCCGCGGTACTTGAACGCACCAGTTGTTTGGAAGTTCTCACACTGTGGGCATGTCGTTATTGCATGGGTGGATAGAGCGTGTTAGAAGTGCTAGATAGATAGAGAGACGCGCGTACGTGAGAGGCACAATGTAGGTGTCACACGCACTTTGAAGAACAGACGAATGCGTGGCAGCGGCGCGTCTACTGCAGCACTGCTGCTGCCACTATGAAACGCGGCAGTTGCCATCGCATCGAGCGTCTGGTTTGTCATCACAGGCGTGCGCTGCGCATCGTTCTGCAGACGCTGCACTGCTTGTTGGATGCTCTCGAGCGAGATCGCATACTGCGCAGCATCGATAGACGCCATCACGTTTTGCTTGTGTCGTCGTTGTCGTCTTTGTGGTCAAGCGGCTTTGAAATGTTTGCTTTGCGGCAAAATGGACGACTGATTTGATAATTGAAGTGTGCAACAGAGTGATGGTCCTCGTCCAAAACATCCAAATGACTCCGATCGACGCTACAAACTGCGGCTGTGTGACAGCAGCAATCGTGACTCCAATCGAGCACCAAAAGACTCTTCCAACCCCAACTGATGCGACTGCCGATCCATCGCATACAACGACGCATGACACAATAACTCGTGACAACACATGTACAAACGGCAGTTCATTAGATCCAAATGGGTCGCTCTCTCTCTCTCTCTCACGCTCCTATCAAAATCTACTCGTCTGCCTCCTCCTCTTCGTCCTCTCCATCATCGTCACCGCTCATCTCGGCATCCTCGTCCTCGTCCTCATCGTCATCCGACTCGGACGTGAGACCATCGTTCTCTGGCAACTGCCCCAACACCAAATCGTACTCGGTCGTGTCGCCAGCAGCGTGCGACACCGCAGTGGCTTTGAACTCGAGCACGCGCCGGCGCTTCAGGTCCATTGGTGGGTTCGTCGTGTACAGTTCCGTCTCGAGCGCTGGAAGCTGTTGTTACGAGACAAAGAGAAAGAAAGCAGAGCGTGAGTCATTTCGCGCCACAGGTTTCATGATGTTGGTATAGATGTTTCGCATACAGTACAATCCACACATGCGTACTTTAGCGAGGTCCAACGTCTGATACCACGCAGGTAAATCAAACCGGCTCTTCGACTTCGTCGGTGGCAAACACGTTGCGGGGATGCTGCCGTCCCCCAAGCTCGTGAGGAACAACCGCGCAGCCGCCAAGATGTCCGGGTCGCCGCCACGGCGCAAGATGTTGCGCTTGACCGCCAAGCGCGCGAGGAACTCCTCGTGGTTCCGAAACAGCGGCAGCTGGAGCGTCTGCATGAGGTTCGACGCGTCGCAGCGCTGGATCAACGTCTCGACGTCCGGCACAGCGTCTTCGATAAACACACTCGCAATACCATGACGGACAATCGACGCCGACGCGTCGCTGTACGCAGCGTCAAGCGCTGGCGTGTCGATCAGCGTCAGTTTGTCGTTGTACTCGATCGCCTGCGCGCGCTTCGTCGACGTCGCAGAGGGCGCAACGTGTGCGACCAAACGCTTCTTGAGCGAGTTGATCAGCGTGCTCTTGCCGACGTTTGCGTACCCAACGACCGCGATCCGAATCGGCGAAGCAGTCGACCGCGACAGTTCGTCCAGCAACAACCGCAGTGGCGCAACGCTGCCGTTGTCGCGCATCTCCTGGAGCGACTGCGTTCGGTCGTACAGCGCTTGGACGCCTTTTGCAGCGCGCGTCTTCTTCTTCACGTCTACGACTGCTTTGTTTAGCGCTCGGACCGGGATCGTTGCGTGGAACCGACGGAGGTAGTTGACCCACTGAGAGAGAGAGAGAGACAGAGAGAAAGAATGTGTGAGTATACGACCTATACGTCTTGTCCAACAGCTCGACAGTCATCGCGTACCTTCTCAGCAACGTCTGGTGCAATCAAGTCGATCTTGTTGAGCACGAGCACGATTTTCTTGTTGCCTTTGCCAATCAAACCGTCTTCTAACGACAGCGACCGCGATCCTTGTGGATCACGCGCGTCGAGGACGATGAAGACCATCTCGGCGGTCTGGACGGCGTCTTTCAAGTCCTTCTTCGCTTGCATCTCGACCGACAGTGGCGTGAGTGCTGGCACTGCTGCTTTGCGCGCAGCCGCTGCAAGGCGCTTGCGCTCTTTCCTGTCCTCTTTCGACTGCTCGCGCGCCTGGCGCTGCGACTCGAGCTCTGCAAGGCGTGCTTGCTCGACTTGCTGCAGCAAGTCCTCTTTGAACGGCCAGTTGTTCGGAATACCCGGGTCCTTGCGCTTCTTGCCATTGAGACGCTCTTTCTTGCGTTCCTGGCGCTTGTGTTCGGTCACTTTGCGCGCGATTTTGTACTTTTTGTGGAGCGACATGCGCTTGGACTGGTACTTCTTCTTCACCATGGCTGCTGCTGGTTGTGCTGACTGCTACTGGTGTGTGTGTTGTGTGTGTGTGTGTGTGCGTACGTGCGTACGTGTGCGAAAGAAGCAGGTCGAGCGTCAAGCAAGCAAGCGCAAGAGGTTCGTCGATGACAAGTGCGAGACACCAAACGAAACGGCGCAAGTCCAGCCGCCAGTCATTATTTGACTGGCGGCTTCACACTTAAATAATGCATCGAGTTCCTTGATTGTATCACTATAAAAATCACGATGATCTGATGATTCTCCGATCAAGATCTGAGTATTTTTTGCCTTATGCCATCAATTACCATCAATCACTTGAGCACCTCGACGACGCACACACTCGACGGCACGCACACGCAACACACTCACACGCACGATGAGACTGCTGACACACAACATGCTGATCTGCAACGTCAAGGTGCGCGTGCATCGGCATCATGCAATGCACACTTGCTGTCTCCATCATGCCACAAAATGAACTTACGCAAGTGGCATACACGAATGGATGCAGGCGTGCGCCGACACTGCAGGCCGTGAAGCTGGACTGCGGCCACTCAACTTCCCACTGCGCGTACGTGCATATATGCGATTGCGCTCTCCCACTATTGCTTTGCTGCTGCTGCTGTTGCTGCTGTGTCTATAGCAGTCCGTGCACACTGGAGCACAGCAAGTGACGACATGTACATCTCGTCTCCATCTCCTCATGCCTCGTTTACACTCAACAGATCGTACCGGAAATGGACGGCGTCGTCGTTGCGAAAACGGTCTTCAGTAAGAAGTTCATGCTGCACATCCTCAAGTCGATCGACTACGCCGCGCTGTGCCAAACGACGCGCGAGGTGCGTTCATTTGTACTGTACTCGCTCTGTAATGCACTTTTGCTTACGTCTCTGGCTCTCTGGCTCTCTTGCTCTCTGGCTCTCTGATCCGACACACAGTTGAACCACCCAGACGTGCCGGTCCTGCCTGAGCAGATCCCGAACGACCTTGAGCACGCGGATGAGCTACTGAAGCTCATTCACCAAGTCATCTTTGACGTACGTTGTTGTTGTTGCTGCTAGTGTGACGCGTTGGATGAATATGATTGCCCTGACTAATGGATATGATAATGACGCGGCGCTCCATCACACAGACAAACATTGTCGAAGGTGAACTCGTGTGCAACAACTGCGCACGGAGTTACCCAATTACGCACGCAGTGCCCAACATGTTGCTCGAAGACGATGAGATGTGAGATTGTATGGGCGTTGTTGAGTTCGAACGAGACGAATGGATGGAGGAGATGCATACAAAATAGTACAACACACGACGTGACAACAACGGGTTTGTGGCATATGGCTGTGTCGATTGCGTCGTTGCATCCCATGCTGGGATCGGTCAGGCATACAGCACGTCGACAGGAGGTTGCGCTATTGATCGAGAGTCAATATGTGTTGCTGGAAAATATTATCTACATCTTAATATTTATGTGCAAACATATTGTCAAATGGCTACACTCCGCAATTTGAGCTGCACTTTCTTCCTATGCAGCGCGATGCACGAGCATGTATGGCTCGCATTTCGCTCTAATGCCATTGTGCGCGCACAAGCTGCACGCTGAACCTTTATGTTGGCTCGTCACACTGTAGCGTTGCTGTCGATACAGGCACACAGCGACCGCATTCTCCAACTCGCCGAGTTCCTGTACCTCGCCAAACCAGCCAGGCCGGCATCAAGTCTGCACCATGAAGGTCATCACTACACTCGCGCTCTCGTCTTTCACTGCTGCTGTCGTGCTTTTCGTCGCAGCGACACGGCACGTTGTAACTGCACGTGGCGTCTGCTATGACCCAGCACACCATGCCGACAACTTGACAGCTGACGCGATCACGCGCGACTTGGCGCTGATCCACAACCGCGGTTTCAATAGCATCCGAACGTTCTACACAGCGTTTGGCAACACGACGGATCTTGGGACGCTCGCAATCGAGCAAGGCCTGAACGTCTCGCTCGGCATTCCGTTCGGTCACAACAACATCAACGACACCGCCGACAATCACGATAGCGCAACTGCATTGCAGCACCACGTCGACGCAGCGATCGCAGTCGCAAACACGTTTGCGCACAGCAACGCACGCGTGCTGCACATCTTTGTCGGCAACGAAAACTTGGCGACACTCGACGTCGTCCCGGCTGCGATGGTCACGCTGATCGAGACGATCCGAGCCGCTGTGCCTCCAACGGTGACGGTCGGCACCGTGCAGCGCAATACTGAACTGCTCGACGCGTCACGCAAGTATGCAATTGCAGGTTTGCAGCACTTGCTCAACGTCTGCGACGTCGTTGGCGTGAACATCCACCCAGTATTCTCACCCAACACGGCAGTCGAGCATGCACTGGATGTGGTGCATGCGCAGTGGACCGAGCTCCATAGCGACGAGACAGCTGCGCAGTTTCCAGGGCTAGCAGCCAAGCTTGCGATCACCGAGACCGGCTGGCCGACGGCAGGTGAAGCATATGGCAACACGGGCTCGCTTGCTGGTGCACAGCTGTTTTATCGCAACTTTACAGCGTGGAGTGCACAGCATGTCGATGACGCTCGTAGCTACTACTTTCAAATGTTCGACCAGCCGCAACGTCAAGCGGACGGTCCGTTTGAGCCGCACTTTGGCTTGGTGGACGGCGTGACCGGTGCCGACAAGTTTACGCTTGCAATCGCAACGAATTCGACAGATGAAGAGGCGCATTGATAGCGTAAGGAGTTGAGATGAGAGCATAGATAGTATCTGCTTCTGCACCTTGTGCAAGACGTTCGTGTGAACGTTAGTGCCCATAAGACAGTTCGTCAATCAGTTTAACATGCCCACACACGCCCCACCCACATCATTTGGGACTCTATATTTGTACTTAAGAAAACCAAATAGTAAACTCCTATTACCGGTACGGTACTGTAGTCCAAAATTTAGTACACATATGCTACAGTATTACAAAAAACATGTTTTTACTAGTAAACATCGGCAGGCGCGTCTTTTCGATCACATTGGCAAATCCTTCCTCCGCCGCAGCAACATCATCGATCATCACCTCTACACGTCGCAATGACCGGCACAACAAATGCGCGCATCGACATCGACTTCTTTGCGCTACACAGCCGCAAGAAGAAGCGCATCGATGTCGAGATGCTTGACTATAGCCACGTCGCCAAGTGCAGCGACATCGATGAGCTAAAAGGGATCCTCGCGCTTTTGCGATCTGGCAAAGAAGGACGGTACCCGCACCTCGAGAAAACGACTGAAGACAAGATCTTGACGCTGCTGCCACCTCGCGAGCGTGAACGCATTGAGCGTATGCGCACCGAACCGTCGCTGGACGAGCTCTCGAGTGAGAAGCAAGCGCTGCTGTCGTGGTCCGAGCAGATCGACGCAAAGCACAAGGCGCTACAAGCACACAAACGCGCGAATCGACAGCTCCCACCCGTGCGTGGCACAGCACCTACAGCTTCGCTCGAGCCAGCGTCAGCCAACACTGTTGCTCGACACGAGCTTCGATCGCCTTCCTCCGCCAAGCAGACGCAAGCGATCCCAGCGTACGACTTTCAAGCGTGGGAGAAGTACGACGCTGACCAAGCGCTCGCGGAGATTGATGCGGACGACGCGCGGCGCAAAGACCAGGCGCGTGCGCAGCAACAAGCGCACGACGCGCGGCTGCGTGAACGCACGAAGGAGCTTGCAGCGTTGCCTGCGGGCGTTGTTATCGATACACTGTCGCGCGAAGAGCGCGGCGTGTTTGCGCTCAACGAGAAACACAAAGGGAACGAAAGTTTCAAAGCGAACGAGAACGACGACGCCGTTGCGTTCTACACGCGAAGCATTGCGTTCGACGACACGAACGCTGTCGTGTACGCCAATCGCGCAATTGCACTCTTGCGGCTCCAGCGCTTCGAAGCCGCTGAGCACGACTGTTCGCGCGCTGTGCTCCTGGATCCGCACTATGTCAAAGGCTGGAGCCGCCGCGGCATGACGCGCTTCCGAAGGGGCAAGTACGCGGATGCAGCGCGTGACTTTGAGCACGCGCTGGTGCTCGAGCCATCGAGTCGGGAACTCGAGAAGCTGCTCCAAAAGACGCTCGCCAAGTGGCGCGACGTTGATGGGACGATGGGAAACGATGCTAGTAATGATGGTAGAAGCGCAAGCAGTAGCGTTGGAGAAGGACACCAGGTGTCAGTCGAGACAGCAGAAGTAGCCGAGAAAGAGCCAGTCGCGCAATCGTTTACGCGCTTTGCGATCATTGAAGAGAGTGACGACGAGTCGGATGAAGACGACGACCTTGAAGAAGAAGAAGAGGACGCAGCAGACGAGAAGCCATTTCAGCGCTTTGAGCTCCTGGACGAGTAGGTTTTTGTATTCGTAAGGAGAATGAGGAGACGCGCTTGCTGGTGCTACATAGGACGATACCCTTATAACAACTTTTTCTGCACTTCTCTCCGAATATTTGTGATGTCGTGCACTCTAGTGCATGTGCAAGACTTGAAAGTCAAGATTCAGACCCAAATCAGCATTGACGCGGCAGCTCTACCAATTGATCTACTGCTGCGTCTTGAAGGAACTTGCGCACCAACACTTTTGTGACTTTGCAGAAGTTGCTGTCTAGAGTGTGGCAGCTGCTCAAATATAATGATATTCTTGCCTAAAATGTATTGCTCTAATTGTATATTAATTGAAATTTATCAACATGATGATTGCGGTCTTCTGAGTTTGCTTGCAATACATTTGTAATTTTTACATTGAAAATGGTATTGCGTCCGCAGCTTGAAATATATAGAAACTCAATAGAGCGTCAGAGTAAAACAATAACATAGTGGCCGATACGTTATTTAGACTCAATTATATCACATGCTTAACCACACTCGTTCAAAAAGTATAAATATACGCGTTCGATGTCGTCTGCTTCTATGTACTTTATTGACTCAGTAATCAACTGGATCGGCTTGTTTACTCCTGGAAGCAACTCTGTAGCATGGCAAGTGGCCATTAGTCGCAGCGACTTTACTTGTCGACCACAGATGTCGGCGCTGTCGGTTGTGGACAGTAAGTAGTATATATATGTATTGCATGAGATTATTGCGTCTACTACGAAGTCTTCTCACTTGATGTTGTCGATATGGATGTCAATATTGTGTAAACGTTGGTATTGCATTGAATATTGCATACATATTGGTTAAATTATAGTTTTTGGTACATACCCCAACAAGAATAGTAGGGCCATTTAATAGTCTGTTTGCGTCTTCCACCCAATACACTTGCTTGTAATTTACTTTTCATATAGTAGTATGTCGGTGAACGTATTGAATAATCTTATATTTTATTTGATCGTCCAAATAGCCAAGCAATGTATGGCACATTGGGTATTATATATATCCAACTAACAATTGCAAGTAACCAGATTTATTATAACATATATATAATTTTTTGGACTTGTTCGTGCAGATCAACTTTCAATACAGCAAATCGACGCTCCAGATCCGTGGCTGTTATTTTAACTACATGTATTCATTTGGTGCATGATTGGTGCATGATTGGTGCGTTGTACTAAGGTATGGGAATGCAAAGTTTGTTCGTCTCATGCTCGTGACCTCTTTTACGTAAGGTAAATGTACACAACCAAACACAAATATTTTTAGAATGACATGTTCAGTTGTGCCAAATCTATTTACATAAAGCTGAGTTGTCCGTCACAAACTTTGCGTCACAACCCAATTTAGTGACCGTCACAAATGTTGTTGTCAGTTGACAAATGTGAAATACATGAGTACCAGAAAAAGAAGACAAAAGAACGATAGAGCAAACGGGAGAGCAACATAGACAACGAAAAGGGACAAATGCCCACACGCAGCAGCAAGAGAGACAGATAGATAGAGATAGACAGAGAGATACAGAGAGAGATAGAGAGAGGGACGGGAAGACGTGAAGACGGGAGAAGCGTGTCAGAGTTGCTTTGCCTGCCCAGCATTTTCGGTTTACCCAGGCGAAGCTGGCACGAATTGTCCATAATTCATGAAAATATGAATTTGAGCATCGATCGTGTAATAAGCAAGTGTAACATAAGAGTTAGTATTTATATGCAGTGTCGTATGTTGTCGCTTTAAGATGTATTGTTAAGCACACAACTCCATCTCCATCTCCCACCTTTATTCCACATAAAGAAACAATACCACGTGGCATTATATTGACTGAATGGATTCAACTTAATGGACGGCTACCAGGATGCGACAAATTACATGCGAAGACAAATGAAAATATCCACATTAAGGAAAAATATATCGACGTAGACAAATATTATGGATGTCTATATATTAGAATAGTTAAGTTGTAGAACTGCATATTCAACAAATTCGTATCGGAATCTTGATCGAATGGGTGATGTTTCGTCTCAATGTTTAAAGCCGGTAGACTGCATCACCCGTAGTTGTATATATGATATGAGCAGGAGAAATGACCACTTTTGTACATTTGCATCCTTAAGCTTCACATACATATTTGCCAACAGTACTATTTACCATGATTGTTGCTGTATGGTTCCCTTGTATCTACATACCATGAATTAATATTGTGGATTGAAAATGATGTCTATCATAATAGATCTGATATTCCAGAATGGTAAACAGTCAGAGGGTACGCTATGCAAAATACCGCAACATTGCAGTTAACAGTCCAATTGACATACGAATATGCGTAAGTCAAACATTAATGCATGTGTTCAATTGACAAACTATTGACTGAGGTAAATTTCTGTAAAAAGTGCACGGTAGCGAGTGCAAATATTTGGCATTGTGTAAACTACAAACGTTACAAAAACATATCCGTGCTCTGCGTTTTTCATAAACCATATATATCGTATTTCGTAAACGCAGACATAGTTGTTTTTATCTTTTACTACTGGAAGTGTACAATGGACATCATCACACAATGCTACTACATGTAAATTGAACCTATTTCATACAGCAGGGAGTCGAGTATTCAATAATCTTAAAAACCTTACATTGTACCTGAGACCAATATATACGATTTTGTTAACCTTCAAATAAAGTTGTCTGTTTCTTTACTTCTACGCCTAAGTAATATGCGTGTACTACAAGTCAAAGTCGACTCCGAAAATAATATGCAAATGTCAATGCAAGAAATTCGGTACGGTTTTATTTAGCCAGTTAATGGCCTTTGCGTCAAACAGGCACTTTTGGTCTGATATTTCATGCGTAAATTAAGTTCTAGACGATATAGGCAGTTGAATTACAAGTGTGATACGCTCGACTTTTATATTCTGGTCGGTGTTGCCACCTCTGTCAGGTAAACAACGATCAATGGGTCTACTTAAGCAGCTTCCTCCCATGTACATTATTTGGCGACCCATGTTATGTCTGCGTCAGGTTATCTTTTTGTTTCTTCAATTATGCACATTTAGTAACAAATACCATTCATTTTAGTGTATTTTCCAGCCGAAATGTACAAGTTACATAATTCCGGTATATACAGCAAACAGCTTTAGCACACATACTTCGGTTACAAACAGCAGGTTTGTCACACACAAAAATCAGTAAAGATATGCAACAATATCGACAATGTATGTGCTAACTCAAACGTTATATTAGAAGCACTCTATTGGCTCGGACAAGTTTGTGCAGATATACATCTTTACATACACACAGCTCGTCTCTTTTCACAACATTGTAGCAGAATAGAGTGCAACAACAGCAATATTCAATTTCAGCCTAGATGAACTAGAGTAAACGTACTCTATTTGAGATAATTTCTGCAAATAGCACATTTATTAAGAAGTATCATAATATTAACATGTAAATATTGCAAAGCTATTTGGCAAAGAAAATTGAGTTCCCCGAAAGAAAACGTGATCTTATAGATTACTTGGTGTTTCAAGAAAGCACGTTTGAAGACGTGAAATAAACTAACAAATATAAGAAATCTAATGTTTAACAGCTCATCCAATCGCATCACCAAACTAAAGTTGTCATGAGCCGTAAGATGTGCAATAAACGAGAATAATACCGCGACCAAACTTTTATTCCTTGCACAATTACAAAAATGTGGAAAAGATTGCCTATGTAGTGTAAGCTACCAAAGTACATGTAAATAAAACCAAGGACACCTCTATTTTACCTAAACGATGAACAAACTTGTGATACTTATTAGAACATATTGTGAGCTCAATGCTGTTGCTATTAATTGCTGTTGTTCTCTTCAAATATCGTTGTCTAAATTTATCGCATACTCTTGTTATAGAGATATCAATTGACTTTTCATGCGGCAATGACAATATATATTGTACAAGGATGTTGTTGAAGGACCTCAATTGACAATCAATTCAGCATTCACCAAACGGCGACATCACGGATACAAGTTCGACTCACAGCGACCACACTCGCCGAGAGCTTTGCGAGTGGCCGTTGCAGACGTTCGTGCTGCCGCGTGTGCTCGCGACGACCACTCTCGCCTACATTATCAAAGCAAGCCAGCACCAACTGACACAATTTACTACATGTAGCACACTGTCCCGAGCTTGACGCCACCCTTGCTCGATGGGTCCAGCAGTTCGTATTGATCGTTCAAGGACACTGTTGTTACGTGTGCCACAGTTGCTCACAAAGCAGGCAATATCCGCAGCTCCATGATGTCACGCCAAGATGCAAGCAGAAACACAAAGCATGAGGCGACGCAGTTTGGGTAGGGCGGTTGGTCTGTCAATTCAAACGCGCTACCAACTCAAGGCTTCTTTCGTACGTGGAGAAGCGGTGTTTGCAAACGCAACTGTAGTCAGCGAAGGACGTGACGAGCGACGCTATTTGACGTTTTGATATAGTAAATTTGACGTTTATAGCATGGATGCGTCGACTTTTACTATTGTGCACTTCCAAAACAGACGATTCTCCAAGCGGCAGTACGCGGGCTAAAGCAGACCTAGAAACGGATTACCGTTGCGTTGACGACGATCGCACACAGCAGCTTGCGTCCACTCTGTTTGTTTGCATCCCGTCACGTCAGCCTTGATGCTTCGAATGCAAGTCGGTTGACGAGCTTGGCTTTCAATACGCGTATTCACAGAATGTATGGGAAACTGAAAAAGGTATTAAACAACGGATTAGCGCATTTGACAATGGCAAGAAATGATAAGGGCGTAAGGTTTTGTTGCAGCTTGCAAATGAAACGACACATATTAAAGAAGTCGAGTTAACGAACGTTGCAATAACATTTCTGCCTACCCATCAGTACGATATGATGAGTAGGTCCTAGCCGATAAACGCAGACCTGCGAAGCAAGCTGGTGTTAGTTATGCTGGACGAGATTCTTGGGCAAGAAGAAGTATATGAGAAAAAAACAGAGAACCAGATATAGTCACTGTTTGACGCAAACGTGAAAGAGGCGCGAGGTCGTTCAAAGGATAACTAACAATAAATAGCACACATCACTCAAAAACTAGAGCGTAAGCTACTTTACAAACCAGGTGTGTGCAGTAGCATTGCAGTTGCAGCTGCAGTCGTCAATTTTGTAACTGCACGAGTGCTCGCGCGGCGTCTTCTTTGCAAGCACATTGAAGGACTGCGGCACTGTGTCATTTGAAGCGCTTTGAAATGAAGCATCGCTCTAAAGTTATTAGACAGGAGCTCGTTCGAATGCAATCGCTGATGCCTGTGACAAGCGCTGCAGCAATCGGTCGCGCATGCTTGGCCTTCATCGAAAAACGCAGCTGCCATCGACTGCACCCACTCGCCCTTCAATGCACATGCTCACAGCCTCAGCAGCTTGCGGTCACTTTCTCCGTGCTTACTTGATACCCTTGTAAAAATCGTGATGCCATCGGCCACGCACTCTCGCCCTAATCGCGACAAGCTCATTCGCAAGCATGCAAGTTTGTATCATCACGCACGCGCACATCCTCAGTTGTACACGCGTGCGCTTGTCAGGTGATGCGCAGCGTCGCCGATCGCTCGCGTGTTACGGTCAAGTCATTGTAAAGTCCACCTTAAGTTCGGCTTCCATACAAAGAAGTTTCCAATTTAGAAAGGCGGTGGTTTTCTTGTACTATTTGCCCAATGAAGATTATTGCATGTTATTTGTACTGCTAAGTACTAGTCAAATTGATTTAGTAACACACACGTAACATTTGAGATATGTTTACAAAACGCAAGACGACTTAAAGAGCACCGATAATCATATCATATATTTATATCACATGCGCAGTGATCAACTGCCATGCCGTTATCAACCTGAAACATCTTGTGAAGTTGTTCCGACTCGGTGCGTCCTGCAATCAACGGCCGCTGGAGCAACAGTTCGGCAAAGATGCACCCACACGCCCAGAGATCCACCGCTGTGTTGTACGTGTCGCAGCCCAACAAAACCT
>JAADXH010001171.1:0-12986 GCA_023337595.1 Globisporangium camurandrum | reverse complement strand
TCTCTCTCTCTCTCTCTCTCTCTCTCTTGCACCCTACTACTTGAACTCGATCGTAATCACAATGTGGCCGGACCAGTAGTAATACGCGACAACGGTCGTTCCAACGACCCAGAACCACGCAAACACGCGCGCGTGGTACGTCGCAAGCAACAACACGACAACAACACCGATCTTGAGCTGCGCGCGCGTCACAGCGTCGAGCGACTGCACGTACGCGAGCACGACGTTTGGAAATGCACCCGCGACGCGATAGAGCGATCCAAACGCAGCAGCGCCGAGCAGCAACACCACAAACGCGATCGCATTCCGACCGACGACGCGCACGAAAGCGTACGTCTCCCAAATGGCACTGCACCATGCTGTAAGAGCGTCGATCGCTGCGCTAGTAGCGCATGACAAGCGATCGACGACAGCAGCAAGTTGCTCAACCTGTTCACTTGCAAACGCGTGACCAGCAGCGCTGAGCGACGCAACGTGCGTCTGGACACGACGCCACTGGGCTATAACCGTACGCAATTTGGCATTCAGTGGCGCAGTCATGCTGTCGACGTGCGTCTGGATGTTGCTACGCGCATTGGTTGCTGCTTGCAGCTGTGGCCAGTGATCGTTTTGAACATCGTACACGAGCTGCTCAGCAGCAGTTGCGAGTGCAAACACGACGCTGTGGAACGACGACAAGACGCTGCTTCTATCAGCAGCTACAAAGTCGGCGTGCGTTGGTCGATTGTCGCTGTTGCTGCCGGTGGAGCTCGAGTCTGTGACAGTTACACCCACACAGCTGTCTGTCGCACGCGCCACGTCGTCCACAAACTGCTCGACAGAAGCAGCAACAACTGCAACTTCGTCGATCAACTCGTCATTCTTTGCGTCCATTGGGGCTGCAATCTCCACATCTGTGACTGTAATTTCAACAGGATCGACCGGTTTATAGTAATGAAAGTCAATCGGAGTAGCTGCTGCCGTCGTGACGCTGCTCATCTCAACAGCAGCCGCGTCGTTGTCGTCACTAGTTCGCAATACCACTGCGTCGTCGTCGTCGTCGTTACTGTCGTTATACATCAAGCCGTCGGATGGTGCGATGCGAAATGCGTCGCCAGTGGCGTCAACAGATGCAGCAGCAGCAGCGTTGTCGTCATCGTCGTCGTCGTGCTGCGCAAATGACAACAGGTCGCGATCGGGATCAGCAGCGTTTGTAGAAGAAATCGGCACACGCTGTGCTGTATTCGCTTGCAGTGCAGCGTCGCTGCTGGTTTCCACGTCGACAGTCTCGACAGCGCAAGCGTCGTCGTTCGACTCCAACAGCTGCGGTTGTTGCCGTTGCTGGTCGTCGCTGTCGTCCAGTGCACGAGCAGCTGCTGCGTCGTCCATGGTGTCGTCGACCACAGATGCAACTTGCATATGTGTGATAGTGCTGTCGCTCTGGTCGTCCAGATCGTCCAGATCGTCTTCCAAACTATCGTGGAGGGATATGGCATCGTCAACATCGAAATCGCTCAGCAACCGCGCTGCCTCCTGCTGCGCGGCTGCAAAAGTGAGTGCAGCTGTATCGCTACCACCTGGAACGTCGTCGTAGTCAAAAACAAGTGCTATATTGCTATCGTCGTTGTTGCTAGTGCTGCCATCGCTGTCGCCAATGTCAATTTGTGTCAGCGGTGCTTTGTGCGCATTTGCACTAGTGTCAAACGACACCTCATGCATGTGCTGTTGCGCAAAGATGGCAACAGTAGATGCTGCTACCATCACAAGTAGTATAACGTGTTGGAACGGCAACAGCAGCAGCGTACGTCGTCGTCGCGTCCGCACTCGTGTCAACGCCATCTCTGCTTGGGTGTCGTCGTTGTGTCGATTCAGTCAGCCATAGTTTGCGTGCAGTATTGTTTATAATATATATTATAATGATATACATGATCGATTTGCTTGAACGCGTTGCAGGTCGCAAATCCGACACCACGACCGACTAGCACCAAATATGGGCTCGTGGCGGCGCTTCGACATCAATGCGAAGGGCATGGACGGCATCCAGGAGCGCACGATTGGCGGCGGGATCGTCACGCTCGTGAGCTGCCTGTGCGTCCTGTTCCTGCTCTGCTCCGAGTTCTCGGTCTGGTGGACAGTCGACGTCACGCATCGCATGCACGTCGACACCTATCCGGTGCGTACCATACATGCCTGTGTACAACGCAGTAGCGATTTGATCCGCAGCGGTGCTTTCTAGTCACAGCTCGCTTACACACACCAATACTGTGCGTGTGGCTTCCACACAACAACAGCAAGACTTTCCGATCACCGCAGAGGTCGACATCACGTTTTTGCATGAAAAGTGCACCGGTGCGCGCGTCTATTTGTCATTGTCGCTGCTTCGTCGTACACACTGAACTAACTACACGCCTCCTGTTATCCCCAATACAGACGTCGACATGGACGTGAGCGACGCAAAGGGCGTGAAAGACATTTTGCTGAATGAAAACATCACGAAAGAGCCATTTGGTTCAGAAGGCTGTCGTCTAGTGGGCACTGCGACGGTCCAGAAGGTCGCAGGCGACATCATGTTTGCCCACGCTGGGTCAGTCGACATCTTCTCGTTCCACGAATTCCTGAATTTCAATGCGTCGCATGCGATTCAGCACTTGCGCTTTGGGCCACAGATTCCAAACATGGAGACTCCATTGATCGACGTCCGCAAGATCATTACGACGAACGGTACGCTGCTGCTGCTGTTGTGGATAGATAGATGGATCGTATTTGCCAATACGCAATTTGAGCTGGATGGTGTATTGTCATTTGTTCTAACTTCCACAACATTCGTACGTAGTCGCAACGTACAAGTACTTTGTCAATATTGTCCCCACGCGGTACATTTACTTGAACGGTCGCGAAGTTACGACGTTTCAGTATTCGGTCACGGAACACGAGATCAAAGTACGGGTGGCTGTGTGCAGTGGGATACATTTACGAACCACTTGCTCACACTGGCTCTCTCTCTCTCTCTCTCTCTGTTTTTTTACAAAAAGGCGCGCGAGAATGGCCAGTTGAGTTTCCCAGGCGTGATTTTTTCGTACGAATTCTCCCCAATTGCAGTCGAGTACGTTGAGACGAAACCATCGATTTTGCACTTTCTCACGAGCACGAGTGCAATCGTTGGTGGCGTCTTTGCAGTCGCACGGATGCTCGACAGTGCGATCTACAGTGTCTCGAAGAAATCCGACTAAGAGCCAGTGTGTGTGGGGGGTAGGCAAAAGATCACTTGATGTGTCGAAATCGTATCTCTGTAGAGTCCAACAACAACAACAGCACACACGTAGAGAGAAAGAGCCAGTGCATTTGTTCATTTGCTCTCTTTTTCGCTCTCTTGTATTCTACACACGTTCGTTTGTTCCTTCTAAACAACACTGTCGAGCACTGTCACGGCATCTGCTGTTGCAGGTACCATCCCACGTCCTCCTGTCGCTTCATTACTGCTGTCCGTATGGCTACTACTCCTCACTAAATCATCACTGAGCATCGCCAGGAGCGCCAGTGCGTCCTGTGGCACTAACGACGCACTCACGAGCGCCACGTCGCCCATGATCTCTGCAGCAACGTTTTGCTTTTGGAAGTCAGAATCAAACGCAATTGCATCAAACGCAGCTGCTGTCTTGGCCACAACGCGCTCGACGGCTGCGAGGGGCAATAGCCGTAGTGTATAGAGCTGCGCACTCGCGCCAATGTACGTCCGAAACAGCGTGATGTTGTGCTGTTGACACTCGAGTGCGCGGAACGACTGCTGGATCGTCAGACGCGCCAGTGGCGGCGGCGGCTGTTGTTGTTGTTGTGAAGCAGTCGCTTCAGCCGTGTCTTTTACGGCCGCTGCGACACTCGCGTGATTCCGAATCACGTCGTGGATCAGCACTGCGACGACGTGATACGACTGCGGCGATGCCAACAGCGCTTTCCCTAGATCAATGTCGCCCTGCCCGTTGTCACCGACAAAGATGAACTGATGCTCTGCGAAGATGCGCTTGAACCGCGTAAAGTTCTATACGGGATACACGTGTGTGTGAGAGTGATGGCTGTAGACGCCAGAGTGATGGTCACATACGTACTTTCAGTTTCCCAGTTGCAATGCGTCGCGAGCCAAGAACGTTTGTCAATCGCCCCATGAGCACTGGTCAATCAATATCGACAGCAATAGAGTCAGTTTGGACGCCTGCAAGTAGTTTATCTACACACAACAACGTACGCGTAAAGTTAGCAAAGCCACACGCTCGTAATTCATTCGTCGAGCGCTTGCGCAGCAGTTCCGGACGCGCAGTGAGGAACGTAATGCGCTGGCTCTTGGTCAGTTGCGACGTCCGTTGTTGCTGGCGCTTCGCAGTGGTCGCTACTGCGTCGTAACTTTGAACACCAGCGTCGCCCGTGCTTGCGTCAGAATCGTTCGCGTCGTTCTCCTCCGGATCGCTCGCTGCTGCTGCTGCAAACTCTGCTGCCGACACTGCGAGTCGCTGGACTTCGTGGACAAACTGGTGGACGCCAGGGTAGACCGTCAGCTCCGGATATCGCGAATCGAACAGCGCACTCAACATCGTGTCGTCAATGTCGCTAATGCATACAAACACCAAGTCACATGAGTCTCAAGTATGCGTCTATCCAACATCAAAGCACGTACCACACGAGCTTGATCGGCGCGACAAAGTTGTCTGAACGCAGCAGCACGAGCGCTTGTGCTTCCACATGCGCCAGCAGCGCATCGCGAATGCTTGCGGATCGAATAAAGTGATACACGAGCCGAAACAGCGACACTTGGCGCTCGATCTCGTTCTTGAGCGCCAACGTCTGTGCGCCAGACGTAGCACAGAAGCACTGCAGCATGCACTGCGCGACGCTCTCGGATGCGGCAAACGGCTGCAGCGCCGTGACGATCGTCGCCAATACGCGCGCGCTCAGCGCCGATAGCGCCAGTTCGGAACGACAGAATGCTGCAAAGTGCTGCGCTTTTGTTTTCGAGTTGAGCAATCGATGTAAACTGATGCGCTGGAGCAGCGCGTCGACTTCGAGTGGCGAGGCGCACGCTGCGAGTTCGGTGATCGTGTCGGTATAGAGTGGCACTTTGCCAGTGAAGCGAATGCCTGTGGACGCAGCAGGCGAGAGGATGCGTGTTGGCACACAGTGGATAGAGCAACAAGCAACAGACAGACGTACGCGCTTTTCGGTCGTCTGCTAGTAGCGCTTCGTTTTCCGCAGCGTGTGAGGCTGCGGAGAGTGGTGTGAGGTGCAGTCGTGGCATCTTGAACGACGCGCGCACGAGGCGGAGCGGGTCGAGGCCATGACAGAGCAGTATGACGACGAGCACGACAACGACGAGCGAAATGAGCGCGAGCAGCGGCAGCAGGAGTTCCATTGAAACAGTAGTGCTGATTCCGTTTGATGGTGCTGCTTTGTAGAAGCTACGAGGGCGACGAAGGAAGACCACTGTCGTTGAGCACTGTAGACAGTCGAGTTCACAATTGACTGGTGGCGCTAGTGGTCGTAGCGCAAGTGCGTGGATGGAAGCGATCGCAGTCCAAGCAGTCGGTAACGCCGCCAGCAGCGATGCGATGCGAGAGAGACGAGCAGCGAGGTAGCAGATGGACAACAAGCTCGTACTGTAGACTTGATTTTGATTTTCATCTGTTTGACATTTGATTGCCGAAAAATTGATTCACGAATGAAAAAGAAATGAAATATACTTCATCTATGTACTGTACATTTTGCTCATTTACGATGATGCGCATCACGTCAATGGCCACGAACCGTCTCGGTGTGACGGCTGCTGCACGTGCGTCCGTGCCGTGCAGTGGTCGCTCTGGTGCTGCTGCAGTGGCACAGACACTGCTCGCACCGTCGCGGCACTTTAGCTCGAACGAAGCGGCTGAAAAGGACAAGATCCTCGACCAGGCGCGCAAGTGGCAGCGCCAGTCGCCAGATGCGCGCGCCAAAGGGCTGTCCGTGCAGATCGACCGCTCGGCGCTCAAGCAGCCTGGCGCGTACCCTGGTCGCATCGCCAGCGAGGAGATGTTGCGCAAAAAGTCAAGCGAGAACGACCTCGTGCACGTCATTCGCACGATGATCGAAGTCAAAGGACCGCTCACCGTGTCCGAGTTCATGCAGCGCGTACGTTGTTGCCATTGTTGTTGTTACCAGCGTCTCTTGGAGCTTTCTATAAGATCTACACACTTACACATGCTGGCTGTATCTACTATAAACAGGCACTGAGCCACCCACAGCATGGCTACTACATGAAGAAAGACGTGTTTGGGACAAAGGGCGACTTTACGACCGCGCCGGAGATCAGTCAGATGTTTGGCGAACTCATTGGCGTCTGGTGCGTTGCAACGTGGCAGCAAATGGGTTCGCCTAGTGCAATCAAGCTCATTGAGATGGGTCCGGGACGCGGGAGCCTCATGAGCGACTTTTTGCGCGCCGCCAAGTCGTTCCCGCCGTTCTACAACGCGTTGGAGATCCACATGGTCGAGATCAGCCCTGGTACGTTTTTGTAGTGCTATCTATTGGACTAACGAACTGGCTGATGGACTCACGCACGCTGCCTCTCTCCCTCACTCTAGCGCTCCGTCAGATCCAACAGACGACGCTCGCGTGCGTTCCAATCGACGACGCCGCGACAGCAAAGCACAAGCTCCAGCTCCCCGACAATGGCCCGACGATCCAGTGGCACCCAGAACTCAGTCACGTGCCACACGGACCGAGTTTAGTCGTCGCACAGGTGTGTTGTGCATATATACAGCCGATAGTCCAACTGGCTCTCTCACACACATACTGTCTGGACGGCCATAGGAGCTCTTTGATGCACTACCAGTGCATCAGTTCGAGTACACGACCAAGTACGTTTTTGCTGCTGTTAGTAGGAGCGACTGGCTATTTGTAGATCACACTGGCTCTCTCTCACGCACTCGCTCTCTATCCGACACTAGAGGCTGGTGCGAGCGCCTCGTGGACGTCGACTACGACGACGGAGACGACCACTTTCGCTTCGTGCTGTCGCCTGGACCGACACCTGCGACACGCGTGTACATTGGCCGTCAGCGCGTGTTTGATCCGACAGCAGTGCCGCCAGCAACGACTGCTGCTGCACCAACTGCAATGCGATCGACGGTGTTTGATCCGCTTGCAAACGACGACGGGTTGCCCGACCATCTGAAGCGCTTGGACGTCCACGATGGCTCGGCGCCCGTCACGACTGCACGTGCGCAGGTCGGTGACCGCGTCGAAGTGTCGCCTGCAGGCATTGCGCTGGCGCAGGACATTGCGAAGCGCGTGTCGCAACACGGCGGCGCCGCGCTGATTGTCGATTACGGCCACGACCGACCGTCGGAGCTCAGTCTCCGAGGCATCAAGAGCCACGAGTTTGTGAGCGTCTTGCGCGAACCTGGTGACGTCGATCTGGTGCGCGTTGTGCTTTTTTGTCGCATTTGGATGCATCTCATACACATATCAAGTCTAATGCGACATATGCGCGACTTACATTGTGTATTTTGCTATCAAATAGAGCATCGATGTCGACTTCGCGACATTGCGGCGCTATGCAACAGCTGAAGCAAACGTTGCGAGCCATGGGCCGATTGGACAGGGGCTGTTTCTGAAGAATATGGGCATCGAACACCGCCTTGCAGCGCTGCTTGCGACTGTCAGTGACGACGACGACGTCCAGCAGGAACTGTTTTCTGCGTACGAGCGACTCGTGGAGCCATCGCAGATGGGCTCGATCTTCAAGGCGTTGGCGCTCACGCACACGGACATTGGGCAGCCGGTGGGTTTTGACGACTTGCCGACGACGGACGACGATCTATCGTCGAACAGCGAATAGAGAGAGCCAGTGAATAAAGACAGAGATGCACTTGCTTTCATCATCTTCTTCGTTTGCCTTACACGTCTATAGTAACGAGTAGCGCAACACTGTCTGGAACACTCAAGAGCAACACAATACAAATGAACACGACAAGACAAATGAAAAAATTGCACAACCAGCAGCTGTAATTATATCACTCATCTCTCCGCGAAATGATGCTGACTAGTGCTACCCGATCATCTCTGAGTGGCACCGTAGGCATGGTTGCGTATCGGTCTTTCTCCGCCGCTACCCATAGACTGCATCCTGTGCAGTCCTCTCTCTTTCACACACACACTACTTCTCTCTCTCACTGATCTTCTCGCTCTCACTAACTGTCTTCTTGTCTGCCTGCGCGACGCAACAGCCGTGGACGCTGCTCACAGTTCGTCAGTCGAGATGCGATCGTGTGAATATTTCTGGCGCCGTTGATGTCGCGGTCCCACGTCTGCTTGCACGCGACACACTTGAGTGTGTTGTTAGTAGATGTCCATCGGTGATCGTCGCGACTGGCGATGAGTCGGTGCTTCAAATTCATCATCACGCCGTAGCACGACGAGCACTTCTTGCTTGTGTTGTACTCGTCGACACGGACAACATTGGTCCGCGCAACAAAGGCCCGTTCCATTCCCATCACTGGGACACGCGCGTGCCCTCTCATCGCGTCCTGGCAGCTCCAGTCGCCGAGTGCGACCGTCATCTGGCGATCTGGTGCAATGCGTCGTGTCATGGACGCCATCGCTTTGGCGCTAAATCGATCGCGCTTGAAGCGCCATGATCTGAAAGCGTGCACTCTATCAAAATTCAACAACTCGTTGAAAAGCGAGAAGAACGTGTGAAGCGACGATCGCACGACGTCGGTTGATGTCGTCTTGAAGGATGGCCATTGTACAATCGTTTGCGCCCACTCTGGCTCACGCTTTCGGAGCGAGCGGAGCCAGTCTGCGTGCTGGTTGATGCGCGCTGCACGTTGTAGGCTCCCTGCAGCTGCAATGGCTCCTCGCCACGATTGTGTTCTGCTCGTGGCGGCTGGCGGTGCTCGCGCTTGCGCCGCGCGGTTCCGCGGTGTGACCGCCGTCCTTTCTTCCGCTTCATCTTGTCTTGAGTTCGCTTCGACGGTGGCGTCTGCGCTGGCGTTTGCGGTGGCGCTATATCCCCTACCCTTCGCTGTTGCTGACGCTTGCGCCGGCGACGTCGACTTTCACGTCTGCGCTTGCCAGCACGTCGAGCACCCTTCCTGTCGCGGTTGAGTTGGCGGCGTCTTTCTCGCTTTGTTTCAAGGCGATCGAGCTTCTCTTGATGCACGGCATGCCAGCTGCGTGTTGGCTGTAGTGCGCGTGTCGTCACGGCGGTCGCCAGCACACGGACGCCAGGGTCGACCGCGACGATGTCGTTGGGGTCGATGCCGTTGGCGAACGAGTAGCCGTCGGTCTGCAGTCGCTCCATGTTGTCGTCCAACTGTGATCGCTGTCGAGTTAGTGTCAATGAGATGGAGTACCCATCGGTTGCGATGTGATTGGCAAAGCGCCGACCTGGACGATTTTCAACAAGCGACAAGTCAAACAGCGATTCCCATGCGCGCCGCTTGTTCGCGACAAATCCAGCTGCATCAGTAGGCACATCATTGCTAGGAAGCCAGGTGCCTGTGCTCGCCTGAATCCGACGGCAAACGGAGTACAGTACCGACGTCGATACACCTGCGAACCGAGGAGTGAGTTTGTTGGATAGCGGAATGATCTTAAAGGCTTGTTGGTTGCTTGCTTGCGCGTGCTCGCACATGGCAGCCATGACACCAACAAAGTGCGCTAGGTGTCGCTTGATGGAGGCGAGCGTCAATGGGTATCGGACGAAATCACGCAGCTCAAACAGACCAGCGGTGTTGCGTGCAGAGACGTTCAGGTTCTCAATACGTTGAACTGCTCTCGTAGCAGCAGCTCGATCAAGACCAAGTCGACTCTGTGCGAAGTGCCGCAATCGTTTGTGCACGTTATACTTGATGTGCATAATTGCGTTTGTGTGCAGCTCTTTGGATAAAGCGCTGACTATTTCTTTTGTCCGACCAAAGTCAACAGCAACAAGATGCGCATGCTGTCGCCGCAAACGCAAAAACGTCGCGACTGCCGAATCGAATGTTGGAATGCCAATTGGAGTAGGTGCATTGCCGTTCATGAGCACAACGGCGCGAATGCAACGACCCCAAAACGTCTGGTCGAGATCACAGAGCGGCAAGTTGGCTCGACGACATCTAGCCACGTAAAGTAGCGCCAAGCGCTCGGCTTCCAGCTGCGCCTGGCGGACGTCGCACGCAATGTGGTCGAGCTCTGCGTTGACTTCTCGGTAGTAGCTGATCGTCTGGAGCTTCATCTTGACTGCTGTGCGACGACGTTGATGCTGCGCGTCCCCTGCTTGTTGTTGCTGCACGACATCATCAACTGCTGGTTGTTGGTCGCCAGGCGCTGGTATTGGTCGTTGTGCTGGCGGTGGGCGTGGAGGAGGAGGAACGGTGTCGCTTTTGCGCTTTGCCATCGTGGCAAAAGTGAGAATGAGCAGCAGCAACCACAGAGCAACATGCAGCTACCACAGTGATGTTAGTCTTACACAGCGACACCCAATCCTACCTTTCTAGTCAATTTCGTGTTCTCTCGTTTGCGCAACAACGCGCACGCATGATGGTATCCACAGGTCACGACATTGATCACTTCGATGAAGCATTGTAAGTGTCAGCGTGGGTCGCTGTGGAGCTGTTCGCGTGTACGACGAAGACGCGACTAAGTACGAATGCGCCGTGGAACAAAAGTTGACTGAGTCTGCGATACGAGGTCGGGACGCGACGCCGACTCGTGCGCAAGTAGGACGATAGCTAGTGCAAGTGACGGTTGGTGGCGTAACATGTGTACGTGAGTCGCACGAGAAGCATGTAGTCGCACCAAGCCCGAACGAGTGACGCACAGAGTAGCTACGGTCACGCGTGTGTTGCATGTGTTCGAGAGGGGGTTTTATGCCGCAAGGCTTTCCTCCTCAATCCCAATCTTGCATCGTGGACGACAAGTGTTATCATCTACTTGTCTCGGTCGAGTTAGTAAATAGATACAGTAGAAGCGTAAAGCACAAGAACAACTAGCAAAAGTATATGTTGTTAATGGTGCATTACAGTGACGTGGCTTTCACTAGCTCAAATCTGCGACTGCCGGTAGAGGTACGCCGCAAGCGGGCCGTGGTTCGGCATGTACTTCTCGTGGTTCCCGTCGAGTGCGAGCGAGCCGTCGGCGCGCATCTGCGCGTACACCTCCCGCTCGTACTTGGTGAAACCCCACTTCTTCGAGCCCAAGACTTTCTGGCGGCCTGGGAACTTGAACTTGGCGCGACGCAGGGCCTCGACGACCGCGGGGCCGTACTGGTCCTTCGAGCGCACCGAGATAATCGGCTGGCCAATCGCAACACGCGCGGCCACACCGGCGGGCTTGCCGTACGCGTGACGCATACCGGTTTGCAGCCGATCTGCGCCGGCGCACGAAAGCATCTTGTTGATACGCAAGACCTGGAACGGGTGGCACCGAATGCGCATGTGGAAGTTGTCCTTGCCCGCGTGCTTGGTCAAGTAACGGTTTGCGGCAATACGCGCAGCTTCGAGAGCTTCAGACGACAGCTGCTCCTTCTCGTCCGACACCAAGTGAGCGACGTACGGGAACGTGTCGACCGACGCCTTCTTGTTCCCGACATCGTAGATGCGAATCTTCGGGTCCGGCACGCCGCGGCAGAAGCGCGACTTGATGAACGGCTTCTTGTTCTGGAAACGGTAGCACTTGGCAGGACGGCGACCCATGGTGACGAAAGTGTGGTGATTGAGTTGTGGAGATCGACTTGGTGAGAGCTGGTCTTCTTGTGCAATGACGTTCGAGGAGAAGACACGATCGATGCGATTCGAGGAAGTGTTTTTGACTGGCTGTGCGCTCAAGCTGCCTCATTGATTTTGACTCGATATGTGTATTGAACACAGTTGTTTTGGGCTCTACAGTATGCGACATCACTTATATGATTGCGTCAGCGTGAAATCTGGCAGTTCTAAAGCAACATAAACATTGATGCAAATGTCAGATTTTACTCGTCTCAACAAATAGGACTATATGAAGCTGTTAGCACTAGCGATTTACGTAATCAATTGCCACTTATTTAACGAATACTGTTGTTCGCCCTGTTGTCATGCGTGTAACTGAAAGCAAAACGACAATGTTTTGCTCATTTCATCGCATTTGTTCTTTGACGTACTCTCTTTTTTACTATGCCACTTACTAAAATCAAATCAAAGCGGCAAATGGTCATTTTCTTGATACAGCGCAATTGCTGCAGCCATCATCATCGAACAATTTCCTGTTTTTGTCAATTTGTGCTCCAAATATAAACAAATGACACAAAGACCAACACTCACCAGTTTTTACTTTTTCAAGAAGATCAGAAACAGATTGAGACATTTGAAATATACAAACGAGCCGACTTTAATGCTGTCAGCAACGTATACAATACACATACAACACAGCGACAACACACATTTCGGCCCGAAATTTGCGATGTGATGATATACATACACATCAACAGAACGCTCGACGTAGACGTACATTGATGTCTACATCTAGTTAAGGTCTTAAAGGAGCTAACACACTGTGATGCAAAAAATAGTAACTACGATTACATCTTCATATACTTCGAAGTATATGTTTGTTAAATATTTTACGGTAACTATCACAACGTTATGGCGTACATTACATGTATATATATCGGGCGAATTAGTACGGTTACCATGGTTTTGGATACTAATTTGCTCTGAAATATAGTTGCCATATTGCAGGGATAGAACAGATAGTTCACTTACGTTACAAATAGAGGACTACTTTTGGAACGCGATTTCTACAATGTCCTTAAAGCGTATCACATTGTGAGAACAACTTCGTTTACCTGTATATACATACTTGTAACGTGGTTACACGCTCTTGTTATATTTAATTGCTCAGCGCTGCGGAATTCTATTCTCGCAACACATCTAAAGTCAGCTTTGTCAAGCTGCTTTACAATTGGTCACATATACAAGATAGTTAGACATTTAGACCAACCAGACAGTCAACAATTTAGA
>JAADXH010001170.1:0-12995 GCA_023337595.1 Globisporangium camurandrum | reverse complement strand
CCCCCCCCCCCCCCCGCGGTTCTATTTTTTATACATTTTTTGCATGGCGATATTAATAATATGCGCAATAATAACAGTAATGATGTCATCAACACGGAACGGAAGTTGTATCAGGTAGTATCAGGTTTGATATTGTAGTTTCGGGTAAATTAAAGTAAATTTTGATCACATCCTCTCATGGCGTTTCGAAAAGGCTATGGCATTAAACTTCCTCGCTCATAGCACAACATTACCGATACAAAACTCACACGTATTTGAAGGTATTGTCTAGAACCACATTATCTTCATGGATTTGCCGGAGGTCTTAAAGTCGAATCAAATATATTGTACATTTTAACCGCAAAACTGGCAAATATTTACAACGTTATCATTACTATAAAAAAACTGCCAAAAAATCATTACGACGTTCTATATATGACGAGACAATTTAAACAACAAAGGCGTGATAAGAAAGAGTGTACATATATGTATATTATTCTGGTGGTGAGTTTAATGACGCCACGTGCAGTTAGAAGCTGCTTTTAGGAGTGTATTATAAAGTAATGCTGGATAGTGCATTCCGCCTCATTTTGCGATACACAATGTTGACATGTGAATGTACTGATAGTCATTTAGCTGTCTCATACCGTCCTGTCGCCAATATCGCCACCATGCCTCGACATCTCACTGTAACGGTTTCCATTATGTACTCGTGCCGATATGTGTACTCCGCAACATTTTTGTTGTCGTTACGTGGACGGGTGGCACTTACAGATCCCGCTGGATGTCCCCCGCGTCACAAGCGCCGTCGTCTCGATTTCTATCGACGACATCGCGGCTGAGTGGGCCGCGCGTTGGAATCGCTGTTGCTCCTGTTTTGTCACGCAACTGTCGGTGTAGCCGCGCTGCTGTCGGTGTAGTCGTGGCTGCTGTCGTTGTCCTTGATTAGTTGATGTGTCGACGAGTGCGACGTATGCGACGATTAACGCGAACGCGAAATAAGACTCACTCGACCGACACGATGCAACGGTTTGCTGCGATGGTGCACGATGCTGCTTCAGAGCTTGTTACTGCTGCGAATTTGCAGTTGTTATCAGCGTGTCGCGTGGCTGCGTTCGGTACCTGGAACGTCATTCACTGTTTCTCGCCTCGTCGAGCATGTTATAGCTGCTTGTCAAACTTCGTCGATTGTTAGTTGTGTCTGCATCGCGCGATGCGTTCGTCGTCGTTGCGTTACCGCGTAGCAGCGGTGATTTCTTCTGTCGTTCTCGCTATGCTCGTTGCTCTAGTTCACCACATTTGTAATATTGGCGCGGTGTGCCAACATGCGACGCTAATATACAAGCACACAAAACCAACACATCGCACACCACAGCATGGTAATTCAGACTTTCAACCACTATTTTCGAGTTCATCTGATTTCACAACTATCATTAATTGTTAATCGCATTTTAGTATAATCAGGTAAAGAGGGTGTAATTTAGATATATCGTAAAATGACAAACACTTTACAACTCTACGAATGCATTCTGAGTGAATGTTACAATACATGTTCGAAATCATAGCAAGACATACATATACAGTGTTGTTGCGCCTGTCTTTGCAAGCATCTTGTCGGAGTGTGGACTCACCCGAAGTTACCTGTGAGCTTACCCGTGAACTCATTCGTGGAGTTACCCCTAAGGGCACATGTCGAACCGCGCTCTCCCTCGTACTTTCTCTCTCTCTCTCTTTTCTCTCTTTCTCTCTCTCTTTCTACCATCTTGTCTTAATACGTCCAAGATGTCATGTACCTGAAACTCGCCAATTTCAAGTATCTATCGTCACACAGCGACAAGGTGCGATTGGTTAGCCGAAACAAGTTTGTTGAAAACATTTCAAGGCGTAATGACTCGAAGTTGATTTGTTTTGTATTTTACTTGCTGAAGTATGTCACAAAGATATGCCCTACATTTTACCAGACGTTGACTAAGATGAGGTGTCGCTAGCAAGATGCGTTGCTCAAACTGATTTTTAGCAGCAAAGGAGAATCATTCCATTGTGTTATTGAGTTGTGTGATGTCTCATTACAGCTTGTGATATTATTTACAAGCACCGATGTGTGTAGGGGATGTCATCGCATATTTTTGGTGCCAGCTTTATACAGTGGCCGTCACTATACATGTCATATTATTTTTTTGTGTTTTGATGCGGAGGGCGCCGATACAGGCGTTAAATTCGAATTAGAAACTGCTATACCGTTCGTACCCAGTCACTTCCTTCACGTGATACATAAAAATCGTTCGTGTCTAAACTAGTTATTGAAAATGAAATTCCCGGTACAGAACAGGTGTACCTACCCTGTGACACAGAATACCGGTATTGACTTGATACTGTGCAGTATTTGGCATTGGTTGAACGAGTCAAGCCTCAGCCGGTATTGATTTTTGCATTGGTTGAACGAGCGCCACAAGACAAGGAAATTAAATCGGTGCGTTACGCTGCCGCACTGTGTTCCCGTGTATGCCGTGTGCATGGCCACGTGTGCATGTGTGTGTATGCATGCATATACTGGCGCGTTTGGCTGATTGCTTCTGGCGTGTTTGTCGCGGCTACTCCTTCTCATACGCGCGCATGCTCACGCTCCGTGTGTCGTCTTCGATTTCCGCATCCACTCACTTCCAACGTTGCAGTCAGTCCGGCTATCAACTCACCCACCCTCGAAGCAGCCATGGCGTCGTCAGCTGGAGACTTCGACTTCAAGGCACTGTACCAGAGCTCACTGAAGCTCACGACTGCGATCGATGACTTTGGGATTCCGCGCCTCGAAAAAGGCCTCGAGCAACTCGACGACGCGTCGCGCGCATTTTCACAGCAGCAACAAACAGGCAAGAAGCGCGCAGCGCACAGCAGCGATCACCACCGCACCACCGGTGGCGCGACTCGTCGTAGTACGCATAACAGCAACATTGACAAAGCGAATTTCCTTCTCGCGGCGAAAGGCATCGACGCAGAGAAGCTCGCGCGGGACCTCCAAGCATTTGAACTTGCACCGTCGTTCGCCCCAGAGACGCCACTGGGTGCGACGGACATTGAAAGCTACTTGACGCACCACCACGAGATGATCATCTTGACGACGATCGACGACGTGAATCGCCGGACGATGGCTGCAACGCACGACCGCATGAACACTGCGATGATCGATGACTTTGAGCGCCAGAAGCAGCGATTGTTGGAGGATCTGGGCGGTGCGAAAGCTTTGGGGATCCGCAATTACCCCCGCGTGTTGACGCACGATGACCGCGGGAACGTATTTGCAGCACTCGCGACTGCAGGCGACAGCAGCCAGCGCACGCCGCAACTCGACGCGATTGGTCTCGTTGGCAGCGTTGGGTCGCGTCGCTTGGCGCTTGGCAGCAGCAGCAACAGCAGAAACGCACGGGTCGATGCGCCACTGCGCATGTCGCAGCTGAGCGCCGAGAGCGCTTTGACGGACGAGATGAAGCTGTTTGCGCGCGTCATTAAGGAACTGAATGCGAGTCGCGTGCCCCATGCGCGGAGCCAGTTTGATCTCGTTGGCGCGTTCGAGCACGCTGCGCAGCACGGCGTCACGGCGTCGGTCACCGGTACGAAAGCCGAGCCGGTGCTCAAGTGCTGGCAGCTGCTGCGCGACATGGTGACCGGCGGGAACAGCCGCAACAGCAGCAGTCGTTTGTCGGAGCGCGCGTTTGCAAACGTGCGTCGCGACGCGTCGCCCGAGCTGCAGTTCCGCTTGGCGTTTGGTGCGCGCGTGTTTCTCGAGAGCCAGTTCCGTGCGTTTGTGTTCCAGACGGTCCAGAAACACGCGCTGGCGACTGGCGGTGTCCCGGATTTGGTCTCAAACGTCCGCGCGTTCGTGCAGTTTCTCCAGCGCTCGCGGTACGCAGCGCCAAGCAGCAGCAATACCAACGAACAGGACGACGCAGCAACGATCGATGGGGACGTCGGGATCTGGACGCTGCTGTACTACTGCCTGCGTGCAGGTGGCGACGACGAAGCCATTGCGCTCGCAACGAGTGCAGTGCGTGCAGGCGACAGTGCAGTCGACGCCGCAGTGGTGACTGCATTGACGTTTCGCGCGCAGCACAAGCAGCAGTCGCGGCTGCGTGCAGACACCCACGACGTGTCTGGCGCTTCTGCGTCTGCAACGCCTGCCGTCGCGTTCTCGAAAGCGCATCCAGCTGCGTTTACAACACTCGTGAAGCGCCTCGAGCGCCTCACGACTGCGTCGATCGATGCGGTTGGGAACGTGCATCCGTTTGAGCGCTGCGTCGTGAATCTGTTGTGTCTAGGCAACGCGAACGCGAGCGAGGCGCGCGTGCTGACGACGATTGAAGACTACGTCTGGCAGCGGTTGTGTTTTATTGAGCGCAGTGGCGCGGGAGGCGGGAGCGTCGACAGCAACTACTCGATCGCGCGCCTTGCGAAGAGCATCCAGAAGTTTGGTCCCGCGCACTTTGAAGCCGCTGCGAAGGTCGATGCTGCAACCAACAGCGTCGGGTCGTTCTTGTACTTTGAGCTCTTGCTCGTGACGCAAGCATTTGAACTTGCAGTTCAGTTTCTCGCCACGAAGGGCTTTTTACTGGATGCGGTGCACTTTTGCCTCGCATTGCAGCACTACGGACTCTTGCGGACGTCGTCGTCGTCCAGTAGCAACAGCATGACGGACGGCGAGGTGGAGATGCTTCCAGACGAAGCACACGGCGACGTGACAATGGACGTCGCGCGGCTCGTGCGGCAGTTTGTCCACGCGTTCCAGCGCACAAACGCAAGTGACGCGGCCGAGTACATTGCGTGTTTGGAGGATCCAACCACAAAACGCGCATTGTTGGTGGAATTGATGCTGGAGACGCGCAAGTTTGACGCGTTGGCGGGCGTGACGAACAGCACGGATGGCTGCCGCACGCGCGGCGTGTTGGATCGGCTGTTGGTCGATTGTACAGAGCACGACGTGAAGGAACTGGTCGTCGTTGCGGCGCGCAAAGCCGAACTGCGCGGTCGACCGCACGACGCACTCGCGCTCCTCAAGAGCGCAGGCGACGTTGAAGGCGTGATCGAGTTATTGACGACCCAACTGAGTGCAACACTCGGCGCGACGCGCACGGAACGCGACGAGTGGTTCCACGTCGCGAAAGGCTTTTGCGAGCACTGGTTGCGCTTCCCGTGGGTCCAAGCGATTGCGAATCGGTTCGTGCGGCCAGTGGCAGTTGCGTTCCAGTTGCTCTTGAACGTCTGTATCTTTTTGGAACTGGTCGAGACGCAACAAATCGACGACGCGATTCGGTTTGTGGATGAATTGGGCGTATTGCCAACTGCTGTTGGTGTGGCGGCTGACAGCAGCAGTGCCACGAGCGCCAGTGTCTGCGTCGACCGGTTCCTGGCGCTCGACGAGCGCGTGCGGCAGAACTTTCACTTGCTGCTGCTGGGCTACGTCGAGTGCCTCGTGCGCGACACGGAGCGCGTGAAGGCGCAATGTGCAGCAGGCGAGACGCGCCGTGCGGCGGTGCGGGAGTTGCGGGCAAAGGCCGAAGCCGTCGTGACGTTTGCTGGGATGATCAAGTTTCGACTTCCCGCTGGGACGATGGAACGACTGAACCGCATGGAGAGCATGATCTTTTAGGGTTTGTTGTTGTTTGTGTAGGAGGAAGGAACGACTGCGTTGGGTTGGAAGAGGACGAGTTGCGTTGTGTAGAGGAGATAGTGACCGATCAGATCAGATCAGATCAAAGGTTGGAATCAGTCACACATGCGAACACTTAAAAGTACAAAACCATCAAGCAGTGTAACTTTGTGTTGCTGTTGTATTGGATACATTAGTATACCAGTGCCCTGTCCACCTAGGCTGATTGGATCATTCGACTACTGGACAGAGGACGACGACAATGCGGATGTAGGACTACACTGCAATGATCAATAGGACGCTCACCGTCAGTGTACTATACACGTACGTCTAGGAGACTGTAGGTATGCGGAAACAGTGAGACACTCTATCGATACGCAGCGGACTGGCGCTGGCGAAAGAACGACGACGTTGGTAGTCGCTGCGCTTGTTGCCGCTGCGGCGCTTGCGGTTGCGGCGCTTGCGGTTGCGGTTGTGGGATATGTCGAACTTTGCGTGGCGACGGCAGCGGCAACAGCGACGTCGACGCTTTGCGCACTGGACTCGCATGGAAGCTGCTCGAGCGGCTGCTTGCGCCTGTTAAACGGCTCATGCTGCTGTTGTTGCTACCACTGCCACCACGCATCTGTCCAACGTTGCTGAAGCTGCGGTTGTTGAACGACGACGTCACGTCCGAGAGCAATCGCGGCTTTTGTGCTGGTGGTGGCGACAGCAGCGACGCGTTTGCTGCAGTCTGAGGCGGCAGCAAAAGCAACTCGTCAGCTGCGCGCGGGCGCTTAAGACTCGCTTTCTTCGGCGTCACGATGCGACTTGGTCGTTGCAGCTGACTCACGAATGCACGTGGTAGTGGCGCTGCTGCGAGTGCATTGGCGCTATGCGTGTGCGTAAAACTACCACCAACACTAGCAGCAGCAGCAGCAGACGAGGACGCCTCGGCGCGTCGATCTGCGAGCTGCTGGCTGCGGCTCTGAATGCGGTCGAGCGCTGCTTGGACGCGCATCGCTGCTGTTGGTGGTGCACCAGACGATGCAACTACAGCAGCACGCGGCTGCGGCGCAGCTCTCAGAGCGCTGATGCTGCTGCTGCTGTTGTATGTGGTGATTTGGTCCATTGGTGCTGCGTGCGACAGCGCGTGTCGAACTACTGCTGCTGCTACTGCTGTTGGTGGCGCTACAGACTGCGCAGTAGTAGCAGCAGTAGCAGTAGCAGCAGCAGCAGCAGCAGCAGCAGCAGCAGCAGCAGCAGCAGCAACATGTGCGTGCGGCAGCACAGTGCGCGCAAAAACAAAGTCGACTGCTGCGAGCTGCGACGGGGTGCCAAACTCACGGCAGAAGATCTCGTCGCTCGTCATGCGCGCTGCCTGTTCGATGCGCTGACGGATCTTGGAGCGAGGTACCTGCTGCTGATGCTGATGCAAGTGATGGTCGTGCTGCGGCGAGTCGTGCCAAAGCGATGGAGGAGATGGACGGCTATGTGGCATGGCTCGTGAATTCATCCCAGCAGTTGCAGCCGAGCCGTTGCTGCCAAACTGCTGCTGGATTGCTGCACGCACGCGCGCGAGTCGCTCTTGTCCGCGTGCGCTGATGGGCGACACCGTGAGGTCGCCGGTGCTGTCGACGTGCATCATGCTGCAGATGCTAGTGATGCGGTGAGGTCGTGGTGATCGTGCTAGCGAGAAAGGGAGAGAATGTGCGAGGTAAAGAACAAGAGTGTGCTTGCTGGCCGAGGGGTTGGTGGTAAAAGTGGCTGTTGGACTTGACCAAGAGCGGCTGTACAGGAGGCAGGAGCAGCTGGCGCAGAGAGAGAACAGGCGACGTCCGTTGAGCTGCGTGTGACTTGTCCGACGAGTCGGAATCGCTTTTCCAGGTTTGATGCCCAAAATGCTCGCGCGCTTTGTCGGATGTACTTATTCAAACGTTTGAAACGAGAGGCCATAAATCAAATTATAATACGTTGGAATGGATTGATTTATATCAAACAAAGCTAGTTACTCATGATGTATAAATCGCGCGATTGTTTATCGTACCGGCAGCAGTCAATACCTGGTTGCAATGTCACTAGCACCAGAACCATGCGTCTGTACATGTACCTGCGATTTTATCACCTCACTAGTATAATGCTATTCACTCACAGTTGCGCCTTCGTTTCGATGGCATCGAATATATTTGTTGATACTGTATGCCTTACCAAAAAACTGTATACCTCGTACTCCAACATACTGTATACTTCGTACTTCATCGTTACAGTATTGCCAAAATGTTGTATGCTAAAGCACAACTTTTGTGTGAGTGCACGCTCGCCGAACTGCCTAGCGGCAGCAGCTAATGGTATGTATATACGGTATTCAAAGGCATCTATCTAATCTATCATAGTGATGTTACTCAAAGTACATGTTCCAGACGAGAAGAATCGAATCCCAATTAAGTACGAAATTGCACAAACTGATAATCTGATGAAACTCAGAAATTTCATCAGAAGTGAAAAATTAAGTCAGAGCCATCAGAACCACCAATTGCAAGTCGAGCCACACCATACCGTCAGCGCCGCATTCTCGTTTTTCAAGCCGAAAACAACACACGAAGATCCGCATTCGCCGGCAAGCTTTCTTAGAACCCTCCGTCACCATGCTCGTCTCGAAGCAGAACCGCATCGCTGTCTACTCGTACCTCTTCAAGGGTGCGTCTGTGTGTAAATCGAGGGCTGTGTGTGTGTCATGCTGCGCGCCAAAGCGACTCGAAGTGCATGCTGCAGCTGCAAAACCAGCGACCGCAAAAACGCCCTCATTCGACAAGCGCGTGTGCGCCGTTGTACATCAACTGCCGGACGCCCGATCAACACTGTTGGTTCGCTCGCCTACTTCCGTCACCTGCAATCGGCACCTCCATCGTGCTTGCAAAGCAACTGCAGCACAACCGCAAGTGGCGATTTGACAGCATCGTCAGCAGCGCATCAACAACTGATGCAGCTATCGACTCGCGACAACCCGCGGATTCCTCGTATAGCAGTGCTGGTGTATTTGCACCTTGACGCTGTCGAACAGCGCGACAACATCAGCCGAAAGCCGATCAACAGGTCGTAGCAACTACCAGCAGCAGCGACATGACGCTAGTGCACACAGCAGCATTGCGATCGCGCTACTGGTAGCAGCTGCAGCAAATGCACAGCAACGCAACGCGCACGCATTTGTCCACTGTCTACCTACCCCTGGACTGACTGGGCGATGGACGTACATGCTGACAACCATCTGCTCTTACTCTGTGATTTTCATATATTGCAGAGGGCGTGATGGTCGGCAAGAAGGACTTCTCGCAGCCGTCGCACGAGGCCGTTGAGGTGCCGAACCTCCAGGTCATCAAGCTCATGACGTCGCTCAAGTCGCGCGGCTACGTGAAGGAGACGTTCAACTGGCAGTGGTACTACTGGTACCTCACGAACGAGGGCATTGAGTACCTCCGTGCGTATTTGCACTTGCCAGCGGAGATCGTCCCAGCGACGCTCAAGAAGCAGGCGGCTCGCCCCACGCGCCCCCAGGCGCCGTCGGCGGCCGGCGGCTTTGGCCGCGGTCGCTTCGACAAGGACAAGAGCGTCGGTCCATCGGGCGAGTTCAACCCGGAATTCGTACGTTATTGTCGAGTTTGTTTGCTGTTCGATTGTGCTTGTGGCGAGCGGCAACCAACAACAGCACACTGACGCATGTCTCTCTTGTTTTGTTTGCTATCCTTTTGTGGCTGTGCAGCGTCGTGGTGGCCAGGACGGCTACCGTCGTGAGGGTCGTGAGGCTTCTAACTAAGCTGTGGACACTTGCTGCCACGTTTTGGATCTAGGTTACTGGAATAAAACGTGCACACTTGTCGGCTTGCAACATTATTTGCGACTTCTTGTTGTTTTGTTGTTTTGTTGTTTTGTTGCTTGCTGTTGTTGTTGTTGTTGCTTGACAATATGCTGCACATGCAACACGTTTGTTGATTGCGGACATGTCAATTGCCGGGTAGCGACGACAACTTGCGCATGGGTGATTTGTGTTGTTGCAGCGTTGAGGAAGGCGCCACAACAACATCGCTTGTGCTCTTGCCTGCAATTGCGCTTTCAGTGGTAATCTGGACATCGCCGCTACTCACGTCCTGGCGCTGCTGTATGGTGCGCTGCAAGAGCAAGCGGATCAGCTCGCGCTTTGCCTCGACCGGCATCTGCTTGACACGCAGCGCCATGATCACGCGCTTGCCGGCGTGCTGAAGACTTGTGTGCGCCGGAGGCACATCCGACATCTGTTGCTGTTGCTGTTGTTCCGGCTGGATCGACATTGCTGAATGTGGTGTCGCTAGTGGCGAGTGCGGCTGCGCAGCGTTCAGCTCTGCATGCAAGCTTGCAAAGTCGAGCGGTGCGAACTCGACTGGGGTCGTTGCCGAGCTGTCATTGTGATCGCCGGCATGCACCGTGTTCTTAGTTGACGACGTCCCTGTGACGCGAACCCACGCGCTCGTGGCTCCAGCTAGCGGTGCACCAATCGTGTTGCTGATCGCGTGGACTGACGACGTCCTGGACGATGTCGTCGAGGCGTCCGACGATCGATGGCCCGAGAACTCGACGACCGACGTACTGAACTTTTTGATTAGCGTCGTGCTGCCTACTGCAGCTGTCGACTTGGTGTGCGTGTGTACAACATGGCGCAGCGCCTGGAGCTCGTCGTTCGCATGTGCACTCGAGACCGCACCGTCGCCCTGGATGTCATCCTATGGTAGGGACGAAACAGCAGCAAGCAAACAGTTTGCGTGGCGATGAGTCAGGGGGGTTCACACAGCGCATGGAAGGGCTACTCAGTATACCGCGATGGTGCCGGGACTTGAGTCGAGCTCCTCGAGCGGCGTGCGATTTTGCTGGCATTAGGAACGCGCGAGATGATGTGCAAGTGAGCTCACGACAAGACTAGGCACGGCCGCTACACAACGTCGACAAGCTGCCAACGAGGCAGTCAGACACGTACGTCGTTGCGCAGATGCGGATCAGCGCCGTGCTGCAGCAGCACTTCGATCGACTTGACACCGTTGCCCTTCACTGTTCGAAACACACACACCCAGGCGTAGGATTTGTTTGGCCTCTTGTGTATCTTGAGACACCACGCACTTGCGTGCACGTTGATGCGCACCAGCTTTATGCAGCGGCGTGTCCTTGTTCTCACTTGCGGCGTTGGGATCCATCTTCTCGACTTGCACGAGAAAACGCACCACGCCGTCGTTGTCCTTCCGGCACGCGTGATGCAAAGCGTTGCGGCCGTTCAGGTCGACTGCTGTCGTCGACGCCCCGACACGCAGCAGCTCCTGGATGCACGCGAGCTTGCCAGTGTAGCACGCTAGGTGGGAAGACAATCAAGTCGAGTGAGCACCTCTCAATACAAACCAAGCCAGACGTTTGCGCGCGTGCAAGTGAACCAACGAGGGCATTGGCTGACGGTGGCGTACGCACCCCAGTGCAGCGCGGTCATCCCAAAGCGCTAACGATGGACAAACAGAAGAAACAGGCAACACAAAGAGAGATGGCAAACACAACAGTAGCAACCACTCTCGTTAGTGTCTGTGTCGCTGCAGCGCTCCATGCAGCAACAACCGATAAGCGGCAGACTGTAGACAGACTGAAGATGACCAAGCGAGCCTACATCCGTCGCGTTCGGGTCCATCTTGTCCTTTATAAGCATGAGCTGGAGGTTCTCGAGGTCACCGAGCATCGCATAGCGTACGAAAATGCACGTGCGGTCGATCGCTTCGTCCTGGCGTCGGATCGCTGCCGCGCGACTGCGCCAGGTGTTGCCCATCGTGCACTACAACAACGGCGAGCAAACACGCAATGACTAGCAGACCACCAGTGTGCACAAACATCAGCATAGGTAACAGATAACAATAGATGGATACAAAAAACTGCGTCACTGTTACGGTCATTACGCATGTCACGCAATTGATGTGTCTCTGCTTTATGCACTCGATCGATGCTTCGTCAGGTGCGCTCGCTCGACCTACCCAAGTAGCTAACAACGTCGCATACACACGGCTTCCTTCTAACACTCGTACACACAAACAAGCAACACACAAAAACACGTCGTTGATATAACAAGCGCTCGAGTTGCTTTGTAATTGGGGTATGGTGATCAAACGCACACGCACATGCAAGCAAACAACACGAAAAGCTTACAGAGTAATTGAGTTGTTTGCGTCTATGGTTGGTCCCCAGCATTATGGTCAAAGCGACTTGCAAAGAGGATTGGGAATATAGAGCCATCAATCGGTGGAGCAGACTTTCCAGCGAAGCGATCACGAAGAGCACTAAGCGGTCCGTTTGCTCGACACCGAGACTTTACTATTCAACTGTTTGCATCGCTTGTCCCTCACAGAATGGTGCCACACAGCAGGCCGACAGCTCGCCACAAGTGACAAGCTGCAAGCGCGCGCGGCATTCGGGGCGATTGTGCACGACCCTGGAGCCACCACTGTGAAAAGGTGGTCCCCAAAAGTCCAGTTGGAGTGGCGGTGCGGACGCACGCAAGCATGCGCATCGCACGGAACATACACGCAGATCGATGTAGATAGATACACACGCATACATGCATCAAGTGGATCTGGCGAGGACAGCAGTGGGTAGCATTGGAGAGCGACAGATGTGGATGCACAAGTGTTGGGAAGCTGCTGTTGATCGATCGTGGCGATGTGTCGAGCGAGCGAGTTCAAGAGTGTGAGAGTGCTGCGGTGTCGCTTTTGCATTCCGTGCGTTTTTTCGGTTGTGGCTTCCTTGACCAGTCGTTTTCTATTGGTGCAACAATGCAACTTTCGAGAATTTGGTGTGGTGCAAATGTGTACATCGATTGGTGCAATCACTCGAAACGACGCGAAAGTACACACGTCTCCAGGATTTTAGCAATCGCGACGACAACATCTGTCTTCAATGAGGTGGTGCGACGACAATGCACTTCACCTCCATCGGACGCATTGCTGCCACACCTCGTCGAACCAACTGTGCGTTTTGCAGACTACGACGCGAGTTTGCGATGCAACTCAACCCGCTCGTTGCGCTGCTCGTCAAACACAGTCGTCATCCAATTGATCTAAAGCAAACCTTCCGCTTGACGAACCTCCGACGATTGCAAGTGCACAAACTTCCACCACGCCGCGCCAATGGCACTCCTGACGCAACGATTTACCGTTATAGTAGTACAGCAACTAACGCAAGTTGCAGACGACTCAGTTACAGCAGTAGACGCAAGCTGCCGACGAGTTGCGTGCGCAGCTGCAGCACGCGCTCGCGCACTACACGATCGTCTCGGACTCGGAGCCGTCGAACGAGTATGCATCGTCGGAGCCGACGTCGCTGTTTGGCGACCAGTCTTCGCTGCTGG
>JAADXH010001169.1:0-13023 GCA_023337595.1 Globisporangium camurandrum | reverse complement strand
TTGTTACACGCATCGTGCTTGCTTGCTTGTTTGCTCTTCCTACTGCCTGCAAACCTCATGGAATGCGACAACGAACGGTCGCGGCATGTAGGGCGGCCACCTCCCAACTGTCGGGACGCTCAAGCTCGACGACAGCGAGTGTGAAAGCGTCACGTTCGCACAGTTGCGACCTCGTCTTGAGCTCCAGAGCGATAACTTTATGATCCGGTGCGCTTTTGATTAGGAGCTGCTTCCGACTGTGCAGTCAATCTGAGCGGACTGAAGTCACAAGTCTACAAGAGCTCACGCACACCAACGCCCGTGACCACTTCCATTGCACTCGTTTGCGCTCAAGGCGGAGTTTGCTCTTCCAAGAAGTGCTCGCAATCATCGCATTGGCGCCAAACCCCCATCGGTGGCCGCACAGTGCGCTCCAGACGTACTGGTTTGGCTACTTTAGTGACAACGACCAGGACGTCCCAACAATGCTGCCCGTACGTTGATAGCGCGTTACGCGTGTGTGTGTAAATGATTGCAACTATGACAGTACTGACTAATTGTGTTGCTACTTGGCACTTGACACCGCGCAAACAGATCGCAGACGAAGACTCGCCAGTCAGCGCATTCCTCAACATGACGACGTCCAAGCAGACTGGCGACCTTATCGTGATCCCACAGACGCAAGTTGGACCCGTGTGTGAGCAGTGCTGTGAAGGCTGTGCGCGCTGCCCACCAGTTTAGAAGCTGCAACACACATGAATAGGATGCCGCCAAATGAATACAGAGATAACACCGTGACATGGGATGGTGGCCATAGAGAGACTGTAGGAAGATGCGAAGTGTGTATGTGTGTCTACTATCATCCTAGTGTCTGTCACCGCCGACGACCTTGGCGCTCACGCCTGTGCTAGGAGCTGGTGCGCCGACGCCGACGTCTCGGCCGACGTCGACCTTCCACGTCATCGACGACGAGCTCAGGCTCGTGTACTGCGACAGCTCGACGAGGCCCTGCCGCGCTGCTTGTACTTTTTCGCGGATCGCCGCGGCGTCTGTCAGGTGCTTGTTCTCGTGGAACTCGAGCTTGATGTCGCGGATGATCGCGTTGCGCTTGATGCTCGGGTACTGCGCCGCGAGCTTGAGCACGCGTCGGTACAGCCGCGCGACTTCTTTCGCTTCCGCCATTGCTGCTGCTGTCGTCGAGGTGAGTTTGCTCTGTGATGTAATATGGCACGCGCTTTCGTTACAATACAGTACTTGAGCATGACAAAAGTAAGGGACTTTTCTATTGTACTGACATTTTGTATGGTTGTTCTTGACTCGCCATGGAAGCACACGAATCTTCACCGTCACTCTCGCTCGCTGCTCGAAAGACGCGAGCGCAGCAGCAGCATCGACACCACCAGGTCCACGCGATCCAGCAGCAGCAGCGCTTGGATGCCCGCGAGTCTGCCAGCATGAGGTGCGTCTACGTGCTGTGCTTGTATCCTGCGTACTTGCTGTAGATGCACAGTGCAGCTCGCTTGTTGCGCTGCATGTCGTCCCTGCGACACGACGCGCTGCTTGCAATGTCGGACAAGACGATCAAAGCTGACGTCGTTTCGATCGACTACTGGCATACGTGCACAGCAAAAACAACGGGTCCGGCCGCCGTGGCACCAAGAAAGAACAGGTCCATACGGTACGAGCTGCGCTACGTACTATCGCCCGACTACGACAGTTGGGTTGATCGCTCACACGTCGCCACACTTCTCAGACCCGCGCACTCGAGTACGAGATCCGCGCGAATCGCCATGGCGTCTCGGCGAACCACTTGCTCAACTTTAGCCTCCCTGCGCGCGAGAAACCAGCGTCGCATGCGAAGAAACCCAAGAAACAAGCACCGACACGCACGCAGAACGAGTTTCTACACGCAAAGTGCGTCGCTCTATCTCGTTTATTCGCTTTCATCCATTCGACTGACGCTTGTGCGTCTTACAGCTTTCGATTTGTGATTGCACCGCGTGCAGCAGACGCAACTGCGACGCCGTTTTGGGACATGGAAGCGCTCACCGAGTGTACGTTTCCGTGTTTTGTCTATTGCTGTCTGTCTCTGTAGAAGACGCTCACGCATGGAGTTACATACAAAAACAGGGACGAACGTCGAACAAGTGTTGCTGTGGCACGACGCCGCAAGTCCCATGAGCTGTCCAATCTGCTTGGACGCATATCGCGCCCCGAAGATTACGCAATGCGGGCATATCTTTTGGTGCGTTTGTCGTCGACACTGGCTCTTTCGAACTGGCTCTCGCTGACTTTGTATGCATTTACAACACAGTTGGCCGTGTATTTTGCGGTACTTGTCGTTGAGTGACAAGTACTGGCGACGGTGTCCAATGTGTTTCGAGTCGGTCCAGAAAAAGCAATTGCGCAGCGTCGCATTGTCGCAAGTTGCATTGCCACCGCGCATCGATGCAAGTACGACGTTCCAGTTTCTCCAACGGAGCAAATCGAGTTACTTTCCACATTTGCGGACGCTTGCGACGACTCCAAACAAACGCACGCAGCAGCTGCCGCGCGTCGACGATGCTGCTGCATTGTTTGCGCGCGTGTTGGAAGCGACGCATGCGTACGTCGAAGCAGTGGTCCTTGCAGAACTGCGCGACTTGGAAGCGCTCGACGCCGAGTGCCGCAGCAGCGGCGACGTCGATAGTCTAGCGTTCATTGCCGAAGCGATGCGCGTGTCGACGAGCCGGTTGGCCGAAAGCGATGCTGTCGGCGGCCAGACGACGCGAACGCCATTGCTGACGGTTGCAACGACCGACAATTTGAGCAACAATAGTGACGTGTACTCGTTCTATCAGCTCGCAACGGGTCCGTACGTCGTGCTGCATCCATTGACGATGAAGTGTCTGTTGAAAGAGTTTGCCGAACCAACGACTGCAGCTGTGGCAAACGAACAAGATGACAGCAGCAACGTCCAAGCGCTCTGGACGGACGCGGCGTCGTCGTCGTCTGCTGGCGTTCATACGACCATTGCGGACGTCCCGACCGGCGTGCGGTACGATTTGCTACCAGAAACCATCACGGGCCGCGTAGTCGACGTCGAGCACGTCGTATTGGACGACGACATGCGCAAACGCTATCGGTTTCTGAGCCACTTGCCGAGATTCTGCGATCTGTACCTGTGTGAACTCGACGTCACGCACTTGCTGTCGCCTGCGACGCGCGATGCGTTCAAAGCCGAGCTCAAGAAGCGTGAACGCCAGCGCCAGCGGCAGCAAAAGAGCCAGCGTCCACGCCAGCACCAGGCATCGCCTGTGTTTGGGAGCTATAAGCAGCAACGTATGGGCTTTGCCGTCGAACAGGGCGATAGTGTTGCATGGCCCGCGCCAGCAGCGCAGACGCTTGTCGATGCCTTTGACGCACAGCTCGTGCTGCACGACCAGGACGATGCAACCGACCAGCGCGGCCGCAGTGACAGCAGAGACAGCAGCGATGCGCGGGCGTCGCCGCTGTTGAACGCACGCGACGAAGGGTCGTTTGCAACGATCACGCGCCAGTCAGGGTACTACCCGCCATTGAGTAGCAGCAGCAGCACTGCGTCCGCGTTTGGCGCGGATGCGTATGCATTTGCGTACAACTCGCCACCGACGTCGACTGCGTGGGGCGCTGCTGCGAGTCCGCTCGTGGACTTTGATCTCGATGCGTTGCCACGGACGAAGAGCAAAGGCGGCAAGAAAAGTAAGAAAGGCGTCGCACTGTTCTCGACGGCGCACCACCGATCGTATCGCTAGTAGCACAGTTTGAATATCGATAGTTCAGGTAAATTGCTTGGAGAGACGCAATAAACTACATTGTTGTCGTTAGTGAACAAGCGCAATCATTAACTCCCGGAAAGTTTATGCGCATTTTACAAAACGAAGTGTTGTTGGCAAGTGAATACCGAGTTTAACTCGATTTAATACCATTGTGGTACTGTAACAGGTAGCTAAAGTGACTTGATTTATGTTTACTACTTACGATTCTAAAGTCACCACCCCAGTCGCTGTCGCTGGTGTTACCAGCGAGGTGTGTAAGGACAACGTTTTGGCAGCTGCGGTACGCCTTCTGTCGTAGCGCTTGATAGTGCAATGCACCACGAGAGTCACTGCAGCTTCGTCAACTGTTGTAAAAGATTTGTTGAGAATTAGGAGGCAACTACAATGAGAGAGAATTTTTTTTGCATTTGTTTTCCCATTTTGTAAAAGCACTACTGACAACTCGCGCTTGTAGAATAATTACATTTTAAGGACACAAAATTTTGGTATTTTTGGTGACGCAGCAGAAACGACATTATCGGCGAAAGACTGCTGACAGTACTCAATATCACAGGTACTCAATATCACAGGTACTCAATATCACAGGTAGTTCTAAATCGGTCCAGAATTTGACAGCTTAAATAAAAAGGGATTGCATAATCGCCAACGCTGAGTGGGACGAATGTCGCAAAATGTCGCAATTCGAAAACTTGAAGATGCAAATCAATACGGCCAATCAAATCGATTTGTCTTGTGCTTGCTCAAAAAATGCCTCAAAACGCAATAGAAAATGGCTCGGATATGCAGTTTGCTCCCAATTTTGTATCATTATGCATAACGGGACGTATTTTTAGCAAAAAATCAGTCAGTTATGCATTTCGGTACAAAATTGGGAGCAAACTGCATATCACAGACGAAAAATGGATTTTCTGTCGAAGATTTGCTTTTGAATCTTGAGATCTCAGCGCAAAAACGGCAAGCTATATAGATAAATCAAAAACATAACGAAAAAAAAGCACTGACACAGAAACAAAATAACGACAAGCAAAAAACGCGCCAACACGCACGCGGACGACGACGACGCAGAGGACCGCAGCGACGAGCTAGCGAGCGACGCTCCAAGGACAAAGACGACGACAACAAGGTACAAGGCGATCATGGCGAAGACGCCGAGCGTGAGGCCGACGCAACTGACGCTGCAGCGTATACAACCCAAACCGGTCGCCGCAGCTCCAACGCCACAAACGCTCACCGGCCGTGTGTTGCAGCAGCAACATCAAGAGCTGCAGCGCCAACACCAAGAACTGAACGCTGTCGACTTTGCGCCTCTTTTGGAAGACGACGATACTTTATTTTCGGATCTTTGTGACCTTATCGACGGCTCCACCTTCACTTCCCAGCAGGTTTGCGTTTTGCCCAATTTTTGCGATCTCATCGGCGCCTCGCACGTCCAGCCGATTGACCGTGGTCCGCCGATTGACCGTGTTCCGCCTATAGCTGTCGCCGTTCCGGAGTTTTTCAGTTCTCCGGCTCCTACATTAGGCGGAGCTTTGCATCAGCCTATTTTAGGAATTGGGAAATTGAAAAAAACACGAATTTCAAACAATGATCTTTTAGCGTTTCATCGTAAGCAGAACATGTTACTCGCCGTTGATCTTGTGAACTATGCCAAATTACCGCAAGCGTTTGTCGCTGAAATGTTTAATTTAAGCCAGAGTACATTGTCGCGACGTGCGTCGGCTGCCAAAGACAGCAAAAATCCTGAACGAGTGCCGTGGGGGAAAAGTCTCCACAAGAAGCTCTTGAAGATCAAATTACCGAGCTCGCGCCCTAAGCTGATCTCTTGGGGGCAAACACGGTCGAAGTCGATCGCATCCACCGACAAATTGATCAAATTTTTGAACACGGCGCAAACTTGTGTTTATATAAGTATGTACTCGCTAACAAATTCAAAATTGTCGAAGGTCCTTTCCGATCTACATGACAGAGGAGTCAAAATTTACGTCCTCATGTGCAAGTCCCGTATTCACGAGACTGGGACGCAAGCAGCGTATTTACAAAAACAGTTCAAAGACGACGAGGATGAAAATCCATCGCAAATTCGTGCCTCCAAGTCACGGACATTGAATGGTTCAGTGCACAACAAGTACTGTATTATAGACGGCCGTGTTACTATTCATGGTAGTTTCAATTGGAGTGCGTTGGCTGCGGAGCAAAATACGGAGCATGCAGTAGTACAGCACGATCCCTATCTGGCGGACCTGTTCATGCATCAGTGGCACAAGTTGAATGACAAGTCGGAGAGTTACAAGCAGTGCGACAAGAAGGAGAAGGAGAGCAACAAGAAGCGCAAGTTTGGATCGTCGTAGTGAGTGTGTGTGAGAGAGAGAGAGAGAGAGAAAGACTTTTTTGTTTTAATGTTGTTTACGTCAGTGATCACAGCCGATTACTTTGTGAGCAAGGTTTGCGTATGTCGCAGCCGCGCCGACGCAAACACGCGATGTGGCTCGATTGCGGTGGCGCGAACGTTGCGAACAATCGCTGCTGAGTGGGACGATGTCGCTGAAGGTCGGCGGATGTGCATGAAACCAGCTTCGATTGACAGACGCCTCCGCGCTTGACGAGTCACTCTCAAACGCGCAGACTCCGTGACACGACACGTCGTCGTACTCCACCACCACTGCTGCTCCAGTCGCCATCATGCTGGTGCTCCGCCCACTCGCCGTCTCGGTCGCGCTCCTCGCGGCGCAGTGCCTCATCAGCGTCACGGACGCAGCCAAGTGCTCGAACTGGTCGGCGCGGTACAACCAAAACATCGAAGGTGTCTGCGTCTGCACGGCAGCAAACTGCGACGTGACGTCGAACGACTACCTCTCGCTCAGTGCGAACGAAGCTGGCGTGTATCAGACATCGAAAGCCGGCGACCGCCTAGCGTACTCGACGATCGAGGTCGCGAACACGGCGAACCCGGACGCAGACATTGTGCTCGACACGACCGTGCGGTACCAGAAGATCGTCGGCTTTGGTGGTGCGTTCACCGACTCGGCGTCGCTGAACGTCTACAAGATGGACGCTGCCGTGCAGCAACAGATCGTCGACGCGTACTTTAGTGAGACCGGCCTCCAGTACACGGTCGGTCGCATTCCAATTGCGTCGACCGACTTTTCTGCGTCGATCTACTCGTATAATCCAGTCGTCGACGATTTCGACATGACGCACTTTAGCATCGACGTCGACAAGGCGCCGCAGTCGAACAAACTCACGTTCATCAAGCGTGCGCTCGCAACGACGCGCACGGCGCAGCGCGACCTCACGCTGTTTGCATCTGCGTGGGGACCGCCTGTGTGGATGACAACTGAGAACACGACGTTGAACGCAAAGCTCAAGGGCGAACCCGGTGAGCCGTACTGGAAAGCCCTTGCGCTGTATTACTCCAAGTTTGTCAGTGCGTACGACGCTGAAGGTGTCAAGATCTGGGCATTGACGACACAGAACGAACCGATCCGACAGCCAGGAGCGCAGAAAGAGTGGCAGAGCTTGCGGTTCAACACGACGACTGAGCGGGACTTTATCAAACGTGACCTTGGACCGATCTTGAAAGCGAACAACCCGGGCGTGAAACTCATTATTCTGGACGACCAGAAAGACGAAGTGCTCAAGTGGACGGCGGCGCTCGCGGACCCAGAAGCCCGTCAGTACATTTGGGGCATCGGCGTCCACTGGTACAAGAACTTGGACTTTATCAGCAAGAACCTCGGGAACTTTGCGGAATTGACGAAATGGCAAGAAGCGAATCCAGATCTGTCGATCTTGGCGACCGAAGCCTGCAGTGGGTCGCTCATTGAACCGATTGGTACCGGCGTCGGCGTCAAGCTGTTGCAGCCAACGATGGTCTGGCGCCGCGGCGAGATCTACGCACGCGACATCATCAATGACTTGGCAAACTATGCAACTGGTTGGACGGACTGGAACTTGGTGCTGGACACGACCGGCGGTCCGACGTGGGTCAACAACCTCGTCGATGCGCCGATTCTGATCGACGAAGTCGGAAAGCAGGAATTCTACAAACAGCCAATGTACTACGTCATGGGGCACTTTAGCAAGTTTTTGACACCCGGCTCGGCGCGCGTCAAGCTCGACGTGCGCGCGGACGCGACTGCAGCGTTTGCAAACGTCGACCGCGTCGCGTTCTACACACCGGACAACCAGGTCGTGCTCGTGTTGCAGAACCGCGACGCGACACCGAAGACCGTGAGCGTGAGTCTGTCGTTTGAAGGCCGCAGCGCAACCATCACGTTGCCAGCAAACGCAGTACAGACGATCATCGTCGGCGAGCGTCTGCGCCCGGTTTGCTAGTCAGAGATTCCAGTACGAGTCAGTGTTGGACAATCAGTAGCAACTGTAGCAATGATACCAAATGGAGCTTGAGGTGATACTTAAGTCGTAACCAAGCTCATATGACGGTAACAACCCTTATATGATTTGCAGTATCAATATACTGCTTTCGGCGTAATGCCAATCACGCAGACACTGATTTAATGGTACCACATATGTTTACGATACAGAACACGGCTTTATACTATTTACGATAACGCTACCAATTTGGTTATATTACGTTTGTGAACTTATGCTACGTTACCAATAAGCACTAATGGTTATTGCTTGACTGTATTTACACATCGCCTTCTATCGCACTTACACATTATAAAACCTGCAAATCGTCATCGAATCTATACTCATACTTTCTTGAAAAACATGTAGCATGCTTAAGTACAGACGACGCTTCCATACATTACTCGATGAAATTACACAAAACATGTAAGAGTTACATAAATTCATGAACTTGACATTATGATGTTAGTCCGTCATTGAGTGTGTTTAGCTCAACTCTCTGTATCCAACGGCTCGCGGCACTAAGGACACTTTGCGGTGAACTGGTGATCGTGTCTCCGGTCTGCAAATAGTGCGCGGACGTCTGTTTGCACTAACACGTTCAGTGTTGCCTCCCACTTTTATACGTTATGTATTCCACCACATTTTGAGAAAATTGCGATTGCATAAGCCTAAAAAAGCATTATTGTGTTTCTGGTAAGTGCACGAGGAAAGAACTGTGTTGCGTGTTGTAGCATATCGAGCAATTTGGGTAATTGTGCGGATCATTGACAGCCTCATCTTTTAGCATTCGATTTTCGGTGTTGTGCTGTCGCAGTCGATGATGCTCGTTGGGTTGTTTCTTCCAGCATCTTTTGGGTTTAAGAGAATGAGCAGGCAACAGCGTAACCGCGTGAGCAGATAGATGCACTTCCATTTAATTGATACACGTACTACGTAATACACACTCGCAAACATTAAGTATTCACTTTGAACAACTTGATTTAACTTTATCTGTCTCGTTCGTGTGTCTCAAGTAACATTGTGTCATGTAATTTAATGCAATAACAAAGTGATCTATCTTGAACTTTAACTGCCTTCTGTAACTCATAACTTCATTGACAAATCAAGTCAAACCTACTACAATGTAACCGGAACACAGTCCATCAGCGAGCTGAATGTGTTTTTGCTATGGATAAATGGAAGTAAGGAAAAATAACATACGCCCACTCTAACTCGACCAATAGTAAGTTGTATGGTACTTTGGCAAAATTAATATTAAAAACACTGGTGCGCTGTCGAATCTAACAAGCGTACTTGTCAGAGTTGCGCAAACCATACTTTATATATTCGCTGGGTGCGGGGTTTAGTGTAACCTAAGGTGGAGATTGTCTTACTATTGGGGTTAAAAACGATATATCACCACATGTTTTATAACGCAGTTTATGTATATGTATAGTTTCTCATAATGTTATTTTGCTTGCGAGATTGAAAAGGACCAAGGGTATATTTCAAATGTGGATAACAATGTATTATATGTAATATACTCATTTGATATGACTATTACTCATTAATTATTAGTCAATTAGTTCCGTTCTCAAATTTAAAAAAACACATGCAGAGTTCAAATGGTACCTTACGTGGACCGTGACAATCCATGAGGTGGATGGATATAAACAATAGACAAAATCTGGCTTAATCATTGTCAATACCACCATGACAATATTTTAGACATTCTTTATGTATTTGCTTGCTTAATGTACAGTTTTTCATAAACCGATGAAATACTACAATGATAGCAAATACACCAGCTAGTACGCCAGCATCAGTCGCAGATAAATTGTACATATTGGGAGTCTATGAACACACATCAATTGTCTTGCCCAGTTCAAGCAACATCACACTCGAAATGTTAATAAAAAATGTTAATGTCGTGGTTGATTACGTACATCCCGCTGAACGTCTTGTCGTCTGACATGTTGTCCTCGCCTTGCAAATTTGCTGTATCTTCGTTTGACTGCTGGGCCAATACCAAAGGTAAGATACGAATCTCGTGATTGATAGGTATGGGACGTTTCCTTATGCACAGCGTTACACTGTGATATGACACCTTACAAAGATTAAAAGCTGCACAGGTACATCGACACTTGCGAGAAAATCCTCGAGTGAGTCTTGTACAAAAGCGCAAGGCGAGTGATAGGTTCATCATTGCTGATATGTATAGCGAAAACAAAAAAAATGCACGTTTGCGATTTCACATAATCAATATGACCAACATCACACGAAATTAAATCTAACGCCGATCCGCTCATAAAATGAGGTTATTGTCATCTGTTGAATCGAACTCTATGTAATTTGGTTGTGGCATCAAGAAAACCATATACACCCCCATTAAAAAAGGGACACAAAAATTGTAATGGTTACAAACAGCAAATTTCTTACGATTTGATTGCCGAAATGTACAATAATTCATGAACTGAAGCCCTGGTATTCTAGCAAGCAAAAAAGTTTTAATCAAAACAAAAAAGTTGCCCATTTCTAATTTACTCTCATTACATCGGATCATTCGACATAATCACAAATGATTCAGCACAACTGAATTAACGGCAGTGTCAAGTTATAAACAAACAACATTAATACCTTGCATCACACAATCACATCAGGTATTGATGTGAAACAACAATTTTAAAAATATTTCATCGCTGTAACGACAACATCTAAATTCTACCACACTCATAAGGTGCACTGTTGTCACACATATGTCATTCACAGAAATGGGCGCCACTTCAAGCCCACAACATCAGCGCTCATGTAACTAATGACCCCATCAAGATAGAATGCACAAATTGCGTCAAATAGAACGAAGTCTATTCTAACGACATAATCGACCGATGTCTAGGTATCTCATTAAAATTTGTCCCGCAAGCAAAATGTACCACGACAATCAGAACGTCTACTCTATACAAAATAGCGCTTCAGCAGTTACTTCGGGGCGCATTCATGAGTGTCAAGGCTCTGATGTTGCATCAATACTTGCTGATAGCGTAAAATTGTAAGCGTATTAATGCACCAGATCTCCCGGACGCTCAGATTGACGCCGCTCAACAAGCCGCTGGCCCGCATCTTACCAAAACGATCGATGATACGTCAACTGTTGCGTGAGTACGGCACGAGTGCAATGTCACACCGCAACTCGCTCGAGACGATATGTCACATCTACTAGATGTCTTAGTTTCTACTTCATTGAAATCCCCTCCGATATAGAAAACGACACAGTACTTTCAAATATGTTATTAATAGAATAAAATACAATTCGGATTAGGCAATTTCAGTTTTAATGCATACAACGTTCCTTTAGCACATTGAGATATACCACTGAAGCTGCTTTAATATTTGCGAGTTGACAAATGTTTACTGTTATTTATGTATTGCTTTAGTCAATTTATTCACATAGGCGCGCATATTATCTGCGTAAGAAGTGATGCTACGAAATATGTAGTATTTATATGTACATCGCGATAGAGTATATTGCTGATAAAAATTTTAGCTTTGGAAAAATTGTGTAAATAGTAAAGTCTGCGACGGCATAGATACGACATGGAAAACGTATTTATATCGGCGAGTGCTGCAACGCATTCTACTATGTCATTTAGATATGAATAAGTAAGTATGTTGGGTTTGTAGTTAGAGTATCTGAATACTGACTTGTTATAATCATATTGTATGCCGCTATGTTTTGTAGTAGATGCGTGTTCGACATTGTTATTATGTCGACAAGAAATTCGCATAGTTTTACTATGTAAATTTTATATGAAATCCCAAAACGTCCGAAAACAGACAGGTCTTTTAAACATTTTGGTATGTTTTGAATGCAAGTATAATGTTACATAACACAGTTGCACCTCGTTTAAAGTGCATTCTAAAATTTTGCACACATCAGGAAACTTTGACAATTCATTTTAACCAATGCTAAGTCAAGCGGTGCTACTAAATTAACACATTCTCAAAACTTCGTCTATATCGAAACGGATTGGTATATAGAATCAAGAATCGCTTGAACACGACGTCAGCAACCTGCATCTCTATCTACTGGTATTAACATGTGTACGTGTGCAGTGCTGATCTGCCGTGCCACAGGTACCTTACGCAACCACAGCAACTTAATGATTACATCTGTGTCGATGAAGCGAATAGAAACTGTATATCGGCATCCACATTTGGATACACAGTTTATATATCAGATCCGTTACTTCCAGGATTTGTGTCCGGTGCACTTGATCAGTGATACGTGCCCTCTATTCCCGAATGTTTAAGTATGCTGCTGAACAGAACACCCAAACAAAATCATCTTGTTGGTTTGTCTTGTCTTTGCAAATTGAATCAGATGGATGCTATCCACCCCAATCATACCAAGAGGCAGGCGAAGTGCCGTTATAACAGGAGGGGCGAGAAAACATTTGTCAAGTTACCAACACTCACAATGGTCACTAATTCGCATGTGATTTGTTGTCGTTGAGTCAGTATTCAAATTTCACTTGGAAACAAAACAATGCGTAAAACGAGCTTGTTTTTGCGGGATTGAAATAATTATGAGATTTGCACTGTTGCGTATTTGCGCTAGAATTTATATATTGAACACAAATACTATAACGAAGGCAAGAATCAGCTTTTTGAAGCCATCTCGAAAGTGTCGTGCCATACTTATGACATATTACTGGGAGAACCTTCCCAAGTGCTTCCTAATGTGCATTTATATACATAAAGTTGAGTTCTTCAACACAAAATGTGAAATGGCCACTTTTTAGTGACCGTCACATATTTACTTTGAAATTGGATGTTAAAGCAGAGGGCAACAGAGTGCCTCAACGAGCCAGTAGGGGGGGGGGGTGACACCGCG
>JAADXH010001168.1:0-13025 GCA_023337595.1 Globisporangium camurandrum | reverse complement strand
TGAAAAGTTGACTTTTCTCTTTCAATTTTTACTCTTTTTGCATTTGCATGTGTTCTCTTTCATTTTTGCCATGAAAGCTCCTGTTTGAACAGCGCTTTCAAAAATGAAAAATTGAAAAAGAAAATCGAAAAATACCGGGTGCGTCTATAATTTTTCATATGACTGTAGACCTCTTGTAAATAGAATTCAATATCAGGTGTCTTCGACAAAGAACAAAATTAGATTTTTTACAAATCCGCACTAATGAGCATATTGCAAGACGAAACCATTCAAACTATTGGTGCTGACTACTTTTGCGCTTTGACTCGCAATCTGCTTCTCGCGTACGAATTCGTCTTCATGCCATTTAACAGCAACTAGTCTCGAGCTCAGTCAGTCATGTCGACCAAGCTACTTTCGAAATACTACTTTACTCGTAACGGAGATGACGCATACATTTGCAACGAATGTGGGCGGACCTGAAAGAAACGCGCAGAACTGGACACAGCAACTTGCTGTCACATCTTCGCGCCAGCACACTCACTTCGAGAACGAATACTAAGCTCTTCGCCCTGCTTCTACGTCAAATTTGTAGTCGTTTGTATTCAATGACGACCGAACTCGCATTTTGTACGATTGGATGCGTTTGGTCATTCAACCCAACTCCCACCTTCCGCTAGCGAATGCTCGCTCTTCAGCACGTTCGTCTAACTCTATCGACGTTGGGAACGCTAAAAAGCGCTTGCGGCGCGTCATCGCGAGCGTTGGCACTCATATCGACAACGACATGGGTTTATCGTTTCGGTTGATCTTAGATTCGTGGATGTGCGGATCACGACACTTATTGGTGATCTTGAAGTGTAAATCTCGGATGGTTCTCGTCAACAACCGTTGCTGTCGCTGTCGCCGATGGATGACGGCCAAGAAGCGAAAGCGCGCATTAATCACATCGAATCCGTGTTCGAGTTCTATCACTAGGACCTCGGCATGATCAAGTTCATGATGGCCGATATCTGCTCCATAGACCGAGTGAAAGCAAGCAGACTTGGTGTATCACTTGCTGGGTACGCCATGGATTCAGCCTGGCGGTGAACTGGTTCATCGACAAGAGTGGTGTCGTTGTCGATAAGATCCAGTCTCTGTGTATTCAGCTACGCTCGCCCAACAACTCTGTCAAGATTGTTCGTCACACAAATCTACGACCCAAGATCGTGAACGTCACTTCGTGCTCGTAATGCTCGATAGCTATCTCGAAATTCGTTCTGCAATTCAACAAGTCGCAGCTTTCAAACATTCCATTTCTTAAGGACACGCACACAGCAAAGCCGCCAAGCTGCGCGATCAACTCGCCGAGCTCGATAGTGTGCGTCCGCCTTCAATAGCTTCGATAAAGTGTGCGTCCAGCTACAAAAAGAGGAATGCAGTCTCGCAAAACTTCGGCTGTAGTTTAAAGAGAGCATCGCCATATACGACTTTATGTTCAAAAACCTAGACTCCACAAGCTACATTGTGCACTCTCCGCAGCTCGAGTCAGCAGCTGGGCTGATTCAGAGCATGGCCTTTTTTCTGAAGACACAATTATAGACCTCACACCATCCCTACACACCAGTGATGCTGCGGGCGGCGCTCTAAAACGATGCAGACAACTTGGCTTCATGCGTCGCTCGATGCGCAGAGAGCACCACTCGACTTTCCGCAGCACGAGTTGCACGACGCAATTTTTTTTAGTGATTTCGTGGACAAGTTACAAGTGCAATCATTGTTTTCGCTTTAAATATCATGCTTAATCCAAACCACACCCTCGCTCGTTCATGCCCACTACAAAAAGTTGAGCTTTTTGCGTGTCAACCGCGATTGTTGAACCGCAGGCACTCGGTTGGTCTTTCTTTAGTTTGGGTATGGTTAAAAGCGCAAGTGTTTGTGGCGATGTGCACTGTGAATACAACATGATTACACATGATATCATAGCTGCTATATATACTGCGATGTTCCGTTGGCGTGCACCACTGCAGCTTTCAATATAATCTGTCAGCATCTGAGAAGACTCGATTTGAGATGTATGTTAATGTCACGTAAGTTGTAAAAACGCCATTTGCCAAACACAAACGCAATATATTAAGCGCCTTTTGTTTTGAATTCAACACGCCAAAACACTCATCTTTATGTAACGTTTTGACTTAGTTGGTGCAGTTTGCATACATTTCATGATATTTCATCGTAATCATGCATGATTTTGCGGTAATCAGCGCTAGACATTTCGTCTACATGTATCCGAAAAACGTCACGATTAATTAAAATCAGAAATTTCATAAACGTAAATGTACTAGAGACGATCAAACAATATCAGAACAGGCAAGGAGAGAACAATCAAATTATGTGAGATGCAAGAGCAACGCTTGAGTGAGTGATCAAACGATTTTAGGAGTAGTGACTCACATCACAATGCCAGGCGTTTCAATGACGCAGGCACATAGCAGGTCGTTGAAGCTCGATGAACGTGGTCGCTTTTTCCAACAACATCTCCAAGCCAGTCAATTGCACCAAATACCTCCATTAAGTAAACGGATGTAATATTTATATAGTATTTCGTTTTGCAAACGTATGTATGTGTAAACATATTTTGTATTTGCCGTATACGGCAGCTAAAGAAGGAATCCAATGGTAGTCAATCGCATATGCGTCCTCAAAGGGGCGGAATCATAATTGAAATGCACGTATATTGAGCGCTGGCTCTTGCGAGGTCTACTTTCTGGGGTGTATTTTGCATGATAGCTCAACTATTCAAGCTCGACAGAAACCACGTAAAGTATCAGGTCTGAGGGAGTGTCATTTTCTAGTGAATTGCAGCCCGTATAGGAAAACGCATCTGGAGGTAGTACACTGGCATTGTTTGCTTGTGTTTTTATGTATATGCACGCTAAAACTGTATATGTATGTGTCCACGCTATATAGAGCGCAGTAGCGTCATATTGTACGAGTATCAGTTCTGTTTGGCCATTTAACCCGACGCACTGCAAATGTCGTATAAACGGCGTTGCACTGTAGTGTCGGCTCAAACTATCCGTTTCATACAATAACAGCATGTCCACATTGTTGCAAATGGCATAAATACAATTTGTGTTAAATATAATCAATTGAATATCGACATTGGGCGCGTGAAAAACTGATTAAGCGGCAATATATTAACTGGTGATGCACCAATTGGTTATGACAATGCATTATTATATTTAAAGAAAAATAGGTAGGCGATGGAGAGGTCAACAAGCAATTAAATGTTGAACGTAAACTGAGAAGTGAGCGCTTTCTGCTGCAAAGCAGCAAGTAATTTCAATTGCACTTAGCGTGCCAATAACCACACAACTTGGTGCTAGCGGTAACACTGCCTCAAATCCATTTACAACCGTAACCTAGCGTCGTGATTGGCAAGTGAGTCTACAGCAGCAGCAGCTGCTACGATATCCGTGTCGCCGCCACCTTCTTCGTCCAACACGATCGCACCTCCACCACAGCAACCAGCGCCGATCTCTCCGAAACTGCCATCACTCGTACCGATCGTCTCGGCACAACCAGACACGCCGATCAAATATCCACAGCCAGTCACGACTATTGGACAGCAACAACATCTCAATGAATATCCCGCAGCAAAACTTCATCCCTCCCACCACCACTAAAATAGCGCGTGTTTTACTTCCAGCATATGTTGCGAATTTTAGTCGGTCACCGTAGAAACGTCATTTTAGTCGAATATAGTTCTGCCTACCGCATCTCTACATGCTACAAGCGCCGCGCCGACACTGTCAATAGTGACGACGCGAGGTACTGAGTCGCGATAAACCGCCTGCCGGTATCGCCGTCGCTGTGGACACAGCAGGTGCCGCACCCTTGACATTAGCACCACGACAGCACAATGCCGCGACATCCAAAACCAAACAAAAGTTACACACTGGAACGCGATAGTATCAACCCAAAGCAGCGAATCCGAGAGAAAACAACGCTGAATAGTAGAAAAGTGTCCACCAGAGTGTCTACCGCAGTGTGTTTGTCATAGGAACAACTCAAAATCGCGCTGCAATTACAACAACAACTACGATCAATTTGTATGGCGGGTGCGTGCGTTTATAGGCGAAGAAATCTATGGCAATGATTGGCGGTACGACGAAGTCTTGGGCGCTCTCGACGATGATGACGTTGAAGTATAGAGGAGCGAGGAACCCGAAGCTACTCCAGCAAATACAGCCCGTAAATTTGACGGCGAGCGGATGTTGACGTCTCCACTTGTTTTGTGGCACTGGCAACAGCAACGGACCACTTACGTCTCAAGCGTTTGACTAGCGGGCGAACTGATATGTTATGTAGTACGTACTACTCGATTATGATGTTTTCAACATACTTTATGCCTAAAATCGTTATTTGAATGTATAAATACTTGCACGAACTTGGGCCAAGACAGTGGCAGTCCACCGCATGCTATTGCGTGCTTTGCCGGCGCGGTGCTTGAGCTCATAATATCTTATGCCGCGCTCAATAATTATGTTATATATGCTACAAACAAACCGATAAACAGACCTGCAATTTCCTCCAGGTGTATGGATCGCATTTTTGTCGACAAAGCACCAAAAGACATGTGAACGTGCGATGCATTGTACATCGATGTTGAAGGAAAAGATTGCGCGACTGCATGAATATCCCTTTTGTATCGACGTGCTGATTGCGCACATGCGCAATCCGTACTCAAATCGGTTTCCGATCATTAAAGAATAACTATTACCGTTACCGATCATTACACAACAACTGTCGCTGGAGCACCGCTTGCGGGGACGGTCGGTGAATACATGTTTCGAATTAGTTCACGCGCGTCATGCAGAGCCTGCACTTTACAAACAACGAGGCAGTAGAGAGCACACATGACCGCGTATTGGCAGCACGGGATGTCTTACGATTCGATAGGGTTTCAAGACGTTGTTGATTGTTAAGTATTGTGAAGCTGCGCTTATGTCTCGTTCTCAATACTTTACTATACACCAGTGCATGCGCGACAAATCTCATAGATGAGGAACCAATCTCTTTGTGTCAAACGGTGCTTAAATGAATTCCCCTTACATACACTTCGTGTTCTATAGGCTAGTTACACATTTTCCTTGCTTCTATCTATGGAAGGTTGCCTTATGTATGTTTGCGTATTCGCTCGGATTCGCAACGGTTTCGCTATTTTCAAAGGTTATATATGTATCGATCGTGTGACTTTTGTGAATTTTCGGTATCATTCCTGTAGCATTGAATTACCTTCAGTAAACCCTGATGTCAGTGCTTGGCTTGGCGGACGTGGACTTTGGTCTTACAGCTATGTCGTGCACCCTTACGGGAGTGCTGCCACTCCTGCAAGCTGTTGTCACACATTTGGTTGTGATCAATCACTTCCACATATTCGTTTCAGGTTACGCTTTTGCTGCTTGGCCGAGATGTGTAATGGAATGGCACGATCATGCAAAACAGTCTGGGCTTATCAGTGTGGTCACCCATCGCAACCTTCCGAGCACGGCAGTCATAGTCCGCAGTTCGACGCGCATGGACGTGACCTTACAGGCCACCTTGACCGTACTGGCCTGACGTGACCGCCCCCTTGGTCGTGTTTGTCTGGTGGGACAACAAGCCTGTTTAAACGACGTGCAGTGGTGAAAGTCGTGTCACGTAACCTTGAGGAAAGTTTGAGCAAGTGTCTGTTGTGACTACCTATACATTTACATACAAACGAGAGTGAACTCACGTACGACACTAAGTGCTTGTATTTCTTTCTACTACGCACTGTACCTGGCGGGTAGAGTTTCACAGCGCCATGCTCATCCATTGCGTGTGACTATCAGCACTGGGTGGGCGTATCAACGTGCATATAATTTCGCGCGCACATAGCTACTTGGTTCTTTTCAGGCACGTCCCGGAAGTCCTACGGAAACATGTGCTTCAGATTTTTGGTCTTGGCATTCGTCAACGCGTTCGTAGTGCACCGCAACAGACGCATGCGACAGAAAGAAGCACCAAACCACGCCAATTAACACTTGCGCCAGCTCGCCCTTTGATATAGCCGCCGGCTCAGCGTGAAGGCGGGGCTTTGTCACACAGCAACGGACATGCCAAACCTCACACGTCTAGGCCGTACCTTGGTTGACGTGACTAATTCCAAGTTCGTAGCCAATGGCATGCGACGCAACACATCGTGCTCGTGCAGTTCTGCAGCCAGTGCAACAAGAAGTAGAGAGACGGAATTCACATGAAGTGGTGTAGCCCGGTGCGACGCAATACGATGTGCAGGTGCAGTTCTGCAGTTAGTACAATTTTAGAAGGGAGATGCCATTTACGTGAAGTAGTGTAGCCCGGGTTGCATTCAAGGCGGAAAAACTTGCTCTCTCGGTACATCAAGTATTAGATGCCGTTCCTGTGCACAATGGGTTTATTTGGTAGCATTTATCCGGTATACGTCACTCGACCGCTCGACAGCAACACACATCGCACGTGCGCTATCACCTGGCATGTACTTGAAGAAATGGACATGGAGAAGTTTAAGCCGAAGAACAGCATGCCGTGACCACGGTGCCAAGCACAAACACGGCAGCGACGTCACGGAAGCGATGACGAATTCGCAATGCGCCAGACGTTACCAGCAACAGCAGCGAGGATGAGACGAGCAGCAGTAGCGCGGTTATGACGAGCTGCGCGAGAAAGACGAGCAGCACGGGATAGTAAACGACTTGAAGCGCAACGAATTAAGCGACTTGCATAATTGCGAAAGCGGGAACGTCAGCGAAACACACCTTAAAAGCTAATAAGTGCGCCAAGATTGAGTGGACGGACGAAGACAGCGAGTGAGACCTACACCGAACAGACACAAGCATCTGCATTTCAGGCAATAACGTCCACACATGTGATGCATACTTAGAATGCAAGTTACCATATTTGTCGTTTTGTATGGTAAGTTTATATGTATGTATCACATATGATTTTATTCTTTTTGTACAATTTTCGTTTAGGGATGTTGTGTTGCTCCCTCGCTGTTGTTGAGTTGTTGTTGAAACCGAACTTAATAGAAATGGCTTTGCCTGCCTGAGTAACGAAACGACATTGGCATTTATGTTGTTGTTCATATTCGTGAAAAGTGAAGAGAAACCATTAACTCGTTTAAAAAGTACAGAAATCGAATTGGAGTGAACGACAAAGTTATAGTGACTTATTTTTCAACCTATTAGATTTTAACAACATTACAAATTGTTGTAAATTGAGTCATTCATTCTGCGTCAAATCTTGAAAACTTTGAAGCGCAATTCGGTTAATTTAATTACAAATTATCATATGTACACGACTCGTATTCCGCTCTCTATACTTTCAATGCTTTCAAGAAAATAGAAGTATAGCGTAACCAACGACCCCTTAAATTGAAGTATAGCGTAGTCAACGACCCCTTTGATAGTTGCAGCATTTAAAAAAGAATGGAAATTTTCGAATTAGCCGTGACTCCTCTTACAGCTATAAAACCGGTAAAAGAATCGATAAAGAAATAGGAATATTTTATGCAAAAGTATTTAGTGGCGCTCTACTCTGTACCACGTTTTAACTGCGTTGTGTTGATCGCATCGAAGTGACCTGATAATAGATGATCTCATTCAGCAATATCTAAGTCTTTGTAAATGGTGAACTTAGAATGTGCAAAATATATTAGTATAAATACATAGCAAAAACTGTTTTTCCTCGGGTCACATTTAAAAGGAAAATATAAGTAAATGTATCAGCTGCTCGCGTATTTAGCAGACCGATTTGTGTAAGCATATAACATACATGGTAATAAATAAATAGATATGTATGTGCAGAAACTGTGGCAACTTACTCACATGTGTATTAATATATTTCTACCCTTCTTCACGCAATTGCTTCTAGGGTTAATATTTTTGTTTGGCTCTGTTGTGGCAGTTTGTGGCTGATGAGTCTAAATAATCAGATGCATTGTGAACTACGTGTTGCGACACATGAAAAGGATATTTATGCTGTGTTGGTCGTTTTTGGTCAATTGTGTGGTATGGAAGAAAGTATAATTTGAGCACGTTGTGATAAGAGAAATAGTTCATCCAATATGTATTACAAAACGCACGTCCAATTATCCTATAGCAACATAATTGATAAAGATGATGATGTTAATAATGGTATACTGAAAGTATGCATGTGTAATTGCTCTATAGATATTAAACGTATTCATGTACTCCATACACTAACATCAAGTATGCGGCTCTGGAAATGTTACCAGTATGCTGCATTTGCGATTGCTGTGTTTATCGATGTGTGATGTACTACATCATCGTATGTGTATATATATGAAAACGTATATGATATGAATCATTAAGGATAATAAAATAACACGGCAGTACATACTTTTAAGCCAACAGTAGAGAAATCACATTATTATAGGAATTTACAGTATCAATAATAATAAAAACTGCAATGAATAAAACAAAGAAAATATGCGTTCAAAAGTGCGGGTTCGAAGCTGCAGTAGTGCTCATGTCCCATACACGTCGAATTAGTAAGGTATATTTATCATATTTGGCGTCACATCGTTGAAATCAATTAATCTCCGATAGTGAAGTTTGAAAATACTCGTTTGTGAAAGCATTTATCATGAACATCCTTCTTAAAAGCACGATTACTCTGCAGACAATGCGCTTTACGATAAACCATGTTGCATTCATATCGACTTCAACTTCTTTGAGTGATCAGTATGAATATGTTTACAATGGAGTTGTCAAACAGATTAGTTGCAAAACGGAAAATAGCTGAATCATGTTCTCGAGACACACGAATACGAAATGTCTTACGAAACTACTAGTACACGTTTCATAACTCCATGACATGGTCCATGCATCCATCACAAATATGTTCGAAAAAGAATACAATGACATGCGAAGTTACAAATTGAGACTTTCATTTATTTGACGGCCAACTCTCGTTTGCGGTCTCATAAGAAAAACAAAGACAGTTTGAAGTGGTTTACCGAAATGCAGTCATTAAAAATCCTCCTCTTTTTGGCACCTCATTCAAGATTAACATCAGCAGCAACGTACAATGGCGTGACATGCAGCGTGCGGCCTGAGTGCAAGTGTGTCTGTGCTAACAGCGTGTGCGTACGTGTGTCTGATTGTGTGTATATGCAGTCCAGAAAGCCGCATGTCATAAAAACAAAGGGACTACGAACAAGAACTGCAGCTGCGATCGCGTGGTTTCTTTTATTTGCGAAAGTGTCAAATTGAACCAGTCATCTCATACGCTCTCACACGTTTGCGTCTATTCATGCGCATTAGCTTTTGTTCCCATGCGCGTGATGGAAGCTGCGATCACTTTCTCGCTCTCACTCGCTGTTTGTATAGATTTCGTGAAGCGCTAGGCGCACGTGGACGCCATACTTGCCGTGTACACGACGACGATGTTGCCAGCGCGACCAATAGATTTGCGTTGAGCGGTCGCTCCGCATTTAGGTTTGCTATTGGCAGAAGCATAAGAAGTGTTCATGCAGTCCGTCATTCGCACGCGATGCGCAGATCGACGGTTAAATGGTCCGCTGCCTATAGTGCTGCGTCAAACGGCAGCGACATAAATTCACCCAGCAAATCCGATGTCTGTATGCATTGGCTTGTGAATGCGTGTGTGGGTGGGTGTGTTGGCGTGTGACTGCACGTGCGTTTAGGTCTCTTTCGTTTTGCGTTTTCGCGTACGGTAGCGTTGGCACGCTGACGTGACATTCGTATGTGTATGTATCTGTGTGTATGTGTGGGATTCAACCCCCTCCCCACACGCATACCCTGCTCATGTGCTCATGCACACATACACTTTTATGCTCGAATGCATGATATGTAGATCTCTGAGATTCTACTCTACAGTTCTGGTTTCAATTTCGCACGGACAGGAAGATGAAGCAAGCGACGCCGCAGTAGACATCCCAGGTGCCACCTCCGACGGATCCACATCAAATAGTGACGTCAGCACAACGAAACGTTGTCTATTACACCAAGCGACGACCGAGTCTGCACGGTCGAGTCATTGAGCCAACCAAGATCTGTTCTCGGTTCGGACAAGATCGAGCACAAATTGTGGGACGCGTGGAAGATACACCTTGAGGGAGTACTCAATACCCACGTACCAGAAGCGGCATATTCACGAAACGTTGTCGTGAGAAAGCGTGGAACAAAATGTGTGCATAGTCGCATCAGCAAAGACAACCATGCACACACCGACAACACCGTCTATAACCTCGTCTACGCTCGCGATCAAGGTGCGTTGGATATTCGACGCAACGACGTGTGGAGCTCGAAGAATCCATGGACAAAAACTGATTCGAATGTGTCAACAAATGGTCCAATTCGCAGTGCTAATCTTCCATACTTCCGGTTCACCACGACCATCCACCTCGAGAGCTACTTTAGGAAGTTAAAGCAAGCCGTGTTGAGCAAGATGTCAATAAACCGTTGTTTGGAGACGATTTTGCAAGAATAGCGCCGTGCAATCTAAGACTCGTGCTACTACGACAAATAGACAAAAACTATTCGTGATAACGCACTTTGCCGCCCATCTCATCATCTGCGAGTATTGCAGCGATGAACAACCCACACATCACGAGATTTCAAGCGGGTATGAGCGACCGTAAGTGGCAAGAAGCTCACGCATTGCGTCATCATGATCGCGTTTGCCACGTGAAAAACAAGCGCTGAAGCACCGCACTGGCTCGTTCTTACTTTTAAGGTACATTTACACACGGTACAGAAAATGAGCGGTGTCTACTACTTTGACGATGTATCCGTGTGTGTGCCATGATGTGTCCATGTATTGACCACGTTGTGTGTCATGTTTTCATTTCAGATGGCACACCACAAAGCCGGTATTCGAACCGCATTTGAAACTTGCAAAGGTGATGCGGGTCTTCAACAACTCGTACGATGACATATCCGTCGCGAAGCCGAAACACCTGGGCGCTCGCGAGCGTTACATATTATTGACGCATTCGATGAATCGCATCAACGCAGAGATCGCCGATATCAATGATCCTGTTGTGTCCTGTAGTAGTCTACGAGGTGATCGAGTTCCTCAAATCCTCGTGGCTCAATGAGCGTTTGCTATTACGACTCCATGAACGCCGCACAGAACTTGCGCGCATTGGACCGACTAGCGCAAGAGATCGGAGAGGCGATTCAGGGAGTACCAGAGATTGTGCACGTAAACCACAAATTACTGTTCGACGCGAATAGTTCGGGCCTCTACGTATGCCTCGAAGTTTGGCGCACGGTTTTATCTGTGACGAGAAGCATGAGCCCGCTTGATTTCACGACGATTCGGTACAAGCTCGTGAAGTTATTGCTCGACCATCAGCTTTGAGTCGAACATTGCTCGAGCAGTAGCTTTTAGTCGATGAGTGCATGGGTTAACACTACTACAAGTGGATTTATCGTTGTCTTTTGTCTTCAAGATCGACGACGGCGACCATTTATGCCGAAAATCCTCAAGTCCCCATGTCCATGACTTGTCCATGACGAGAACGTGTAAGAGCATACCCAACATATTTCAAATATACATCAATTTCAGCATATGCTATTTTGCAGAATATCATAACATGCTCTAATGCACGGTATACACATGGTCGACATATACTCGGCGTGTCTCAGCGCGCCTGTCTTTTGGCTAAAACATGGACGCTAGCACTGTTCAATGTCATATACATAATTATATCGGAGCTTAGGAAATATCTATGTGCACGCAAATGAGGTATAGAGCTATTGCTGAGTACGAGTTACTGCTCCATTTTACACCTCAGGTCAAAATTTTATGGACACACACATTTTGCATTATAACTTTTGATAGACTGCAATTCAAACAATGATGTTTTGATATGTTGCTCGCACGAGTGTGAGAAGTTTGAATCTGTTGGTTTCGCGCTCAAATTCGCATTATGAGCATAGGCTCCCATACAAACTACGAGTTTTGCTGCTGGCCAGAAATTTAGGGACAAAATCAATACAATTTTCATGTAAATTCACATTACAATTGCTCAGAAGTTCGTGGTGTTTCCTTGGCGACTAATCACCTCAATGCAACGCTTCGTCATCGTCCCTATTAGCATGCGCAGCGACGACATCGAAAGCGCTCCCCCCCTCCCATGCGTCTTCGATTGCAGATTTGAGCTCGCACACACTGCTGAACTGTTTGCCGTCAGCATACCCTTGTGCTGACAGTAACGACCACACGTTCTCAATAGGATTCAGGTCCGGCGATCGTGCGGGCCATCCCATAACGGTAATGTCATACTCTGCGAGGAATGCGCGTGTCTCCACTGACACGTGGATGGAAGCATTGTCCTGTTGAAAGACAAACGCGTCGCCGTAGTGCATGTGCGCAAACGGGAGAAAAACCTCGCTGAGCGTATAAATGCAGTGCGACGACGCTTGCTTCTCATCCAACAGCGCAATGCGGGATTTCCCAATAGCACTAAAGGCTGCCCAGATTATTACGCCTCCACTGCCGTTCTGTCGGCGCACAGTCTGCCGAGCGTCGCGCCGCGTATTGTGCCATAAGTTCTTGAGCCCGTCTGGCCCGTCGAGGCAAAAGAGTTTTTCGTCAGAGAAAACAACCGAGTTCCACGTCGATCCCAAAGAGACGTTGCGTGCCGCCCACTGCAGTCGTGCATTCTTGTGAGCGGCTGTTAATGGCAACATGCAGTCCATCTTCGTGTAGGAGAGCCAGTCCACTATAGAGAGCACGCGGCGGATTGTGCGCGCCGATGCTGCACAGCCAAGCGCGTCCTTGATCTGCGCAGACGAATTGTAGCCTGCAGCTCCGAGACGTACCACTCGACGAACCTCACGGTCTGACATCGCGGGCTTACGCCCACGGTGCTACTTCTTGCGGGGAGGATTGAGCACGAGGCTGACACAGTTCGATGAGCGTCCGATACGCCAAGCGATGTCACGCACACCCAATCCTGCCTCTCGCATACCACGGATGCGTCCGCGCTCGTCGTCGGA
>JAADXH010001167.1:0-13031 GCA_023337595.1 Globisporangium camurandrum | reverse complement strand
GATTGTGTGCCATACGTCATTCGTATGTATCAGCACAAAACTCTCGTTGTGAGATATTTTGAAATGGTTGTACATTTCATTGGAATCAGCTGTTGGTTATCAATCTGTGTAACATTTACAGAATTGTCACAGCACAAGTATAGTATCTCCTTAAACAGGGTATCCACAGCATATATGTACATTCCGCGTGAATGGGAAAAGTCTCACTTTGTTATATAAAGTTATTAATCTCCGGTTCACAGCGCCGTTCATCACACATATGTATACGACGATTGCGCTGCATACAAAGCGACCCGAGCTTGTGACGCTGGAGCTGTTGACTACGTATATGTGGTTTTTGTATTGACAATTCCGGCCATAAAATTCGTGTGGTGTATACGTATTCGTGACACATTTGTGCGTACTGTAGGCGAGCGTTGTCTGGGTATAGCGTTTGTAGATGTTTTCTATTGGGATGGACATTCGCCTTCTCTGACAGGTTCTTATGAACTACCCCACAAGGCAAAACGAGTAGAAGTGTATTATCATGTTTTGGTCTTGTATACCTAATTTAAAAACACAATCCACAGTTTGGGGGCCTATTGGTGGTCTATAAAGCTTGATCGGTAACCCATGATTATCCATATAGAGAGGTAAACGAGTACAATCTCTCGTATAATATGGATTCATCCCGATGACATCATTTTCTCCTGTTCTACGGCAATTGCACTACTGTAAAGAATATGCAGTATAGGCTCGGTGAAAATATAGTATGCTTGTTTTAATCATCCCCTCTGACTTCGGATTCGTTTTATAAACATTGATAAGGTGCTCTAACCACTCAAGCAATATAAGCAAAATCTACGGAATTGCGACAGCACTTCTATAGTAACTCACACACAGAAATGGTGCACGCTTAAATAACAGGCGTGGGAGTGGGAAACGTGTCTCTCATTGTTAGTTACATTTAATTAAATGGTTCACAATCCCGTTCGCCTGTGAGTTCTTTGTGACGTTTGCTCTGCATTCGAAGTAGCCCGAGCTCGCGACGCAGGAGCTGTTTGACGACGTGTTTCATGCCTGTCCTCTCATTCCCACTCTGGAAATGGAAATGCGTTACTCTTTTCGACTCTCTTTATATACTCTTTTTCATGCACCAACTTATTCATTTCCTCCTATGGCAATCGTGATAATACAGTACAACGAAGGTTCGGGATGTTGGTTTGTCAAATGTCAGAAACAATAAAAGGAAGCCGATATTCACAACTTCTCACACCAACTTCTTGTACACACTACAAACGCGCATCGCACACTGCAGCAACTTGCACTGGCGTCAGCGTGAACACGTGACAGACTTCCAACATAGTCGAGATCTGTTCGAGTGGCGGCGCGTCACTCGCTCTTTCTCTGCCACTTGCATCGTGCGAACGTAGAGCAAGTCCAAGTTCGCGCACTTGCCGCATCTCGAGTGTCAACAGACTCAAGAGGTCCGCAACACTGCGCAGCAATCGACTGCGTTTCAGTGTCAGTCTTGGACTCACTGACTGCGCCGAAGTCGTAGAAGGTGAAGACGACCCGTAGCGTCCCAACACTGCTGTCAATGCAGCAGCATCGCACTGAAATTGCGCAATCGTGGCGCTCGTCCACATCGAAGCCGCACTGTCATTTTCGCTAAACTGGTGTTGCTGCCGCTGGAACACGTCGCTTGCGTGCATCGCTGCGTCAAACAGCAGTGCGTCGAGCGCCGTTACCAAGCGCTTGATGAGCGCACCTTGCGCGTCTGCACTAAGCAGCTGACGTGTCGCATGGAGCACGCGGTCCAGCAGCGTGAACGATGCGCCGAGTGCCGACGAGACCTCGGCTGCAGCCAGTGACGCTGCATAGTCAGAGTCGCTGACACTCGCTCTCGTGCTCGTGCTCGCAGCAGTAATGTGGATCAAACTAATTCGAAGTACAGCATATGGCGTCGAAAGGATGTGAGAAAAGGCTGCATCGGCCCTTGCTTGCGCGATGTAGCTACACTACGAATCAGCATCAGAGAGTACATACAAGCAGCAAGTACCTCTGGCTGTAGCGGGGGCTGTCGGCATGAAACGCTGCGACAACTGCGTCTGCGATGCGCTGCAATTGCACTTGCAACAGCGCCGATGCAGCAGCAATCGGCTGCGCAAACAGCGACCGACTCCACTCGAGTACATCAGCGTCATCATCGTCCGTAGCGATCTGGCGAAGTGCAGTTTCTGCTGCTGATGATGTTGCATTGCTTGTGGTTGCGTCCATTGTGTCGCCCGCCTTGCTTCCACGATCGCTAGTCATTTGGTTATTGTCGACTGTAGCGTCCTCACTTACACTGCCTACAGTGTTGTTCTCGTCGCTATCATCCTCGTTTCGACGCAACCGTCGATTGCCCAAGAGACTCTGCATCGTGCGTGTCCCTGCAAAGTACGCCGCCGACAACGCTGCCGTTGGGCCAATCAACGACCCTGGTCCTGCGATCGCTTGACGCACAGCGACTGCTTCTTCGCGCTGCAAGACAGCGCTCGATGCTTTGACAAAAGCAGCCGAGGCCGTCGCAGCCGTTAAGTACGCACTCGCTTTTGCCGTCGCTAAGTACGCTTGCTGCAAGTGCTGCTTGATCGAGTGCGATATACCAGGATCGGTCGCAAGTGCGTACTTTGTAGCTGCAAGTTCGATGAACAGCCGCGTCTGTTCCCACGCACTTAGCACTGCAACGAGCGCGTCGAGCGCCTGTACGATACGACAACGCGCTTGTGTCGCCTGTACGATTTGGTTGCTCGAAGCGCCAGTCGTTTCTACATCATCGAGGGTCCGACTATCGGCAGCGCAGTGCTGTAGGATCGTACTTAGTACAGCATGAAGGACGTTCCCAACGTACAACAGCTGATGCTGACGACTTGTAAGGTGACGAAAGCGACTGCATAGAAAATCCAGCACAGCAATCGCATCCATCATCCAGACCGGCTCGAACGAGCCAGTTTGCAATGGTATCGCATCAGTCGCAGCGTTGCGTTTGAAGACGTCGGTCGTGAGTTTGTCGGTCGCAAATCGCTTGTCGGCGTCTGTCCAGGTAGTAAACACGTGCAGCTTGTCGGTGAACACATCGATGGCGCGTGGAAACAGCGCTGTATTGCTGGCAGTTGCGGAAGTTGTTGCGTGGACCCACGACGCGTACGCAAACGCTTCGTCAATCGTTTGCTCAAACAGCAACACTTCGTCAACTGTGTGGCACAGCAATGCTGGATGCTGCCATCAAAGAAGAGCGATGTGTGTGTGAAACACATACGAGAGTGCATCCATAATATCCATACAATATATCCACAATGCGCGCAATGATCCACCAAATAGGAACACATGTCTGTACAAAATCCATCAAATATCCACTTTACACAAAATCCAGACAAACACACAAATGTCCACCACCAGCCACAAAATAGCCACATTGAGCTCAACGCACACAGAGCAAACACCACACACTACAGGATCCAACACTCCACATCGATGCAACACACCCACACGCCACTAAACATAATGACTGACGCACCGCCAGCAACTGCGCCATGTTGTGTCGTAGTTTGCGCTGCACACACATCACAAACGCCCGCAAGAGCAGCACTTGCAAGTCGCAGCACACGAGCGACTGCGTCTGGCGCACGAGCACTGGCGCCAGTACGTGCTGCAGCAACAGCGCATGCTTTTCGACTTGCGCGACGACGTCGCTCAGCATCCACTCGGGCTTTGCGAGACGGTTCGTGGGGCTCGCTAGACGCTCAAAGTGAAACGCAAACCGGTCGACAAGTGGCTCAAACAACACGTCGACGGCCCAGAGCGTCAGTGTCGGTGTTGTCGTTGTTCTTGTCACGGATTGGCGTTCGTAGTGCAGCTGGAGTGTAACGACGAACTCAAACGCAGATGTAACGGTGTCGCAGTGCGTGCGCTGTACACAAAAAGGTAGAAGTGATAACAAAGTAGCCGACAATTGTAAGTTGCATCCAACTATCCAAACAACAACAATATCCAAACAAGCAACAACAGTGTCCAAACAAACAACTAACAACTCCAAACACAAATAACAACCATCCACATCCACAACTAACAACTCCATACAAACCAACTTGAATGTCCTCGTATCCACAAACATATCATCTGTACCTTGTGCGTGAGGTCGTCTGCGTCCAGCACAGCAGGCCACGCAATCGCCTCGAGTGCTTGCTGGAGCGATGCGATTGCACTCGTCTTGAGCGCTTGCGTGAGCGAAGCCACACGGCGCGCTGCTGTTGCCTGTTGTGTGTTTGGATACATGCGTCAGTTGGCGATTTGCAAAACGCACACGACATCAGCGAACGCATCTATGCGCGTCCCAAACGTACGTGAATGTGCGTAAACGCAAGCGGCAGCGTCGCTATGTAGTCAGAAAGTGCATCCACTGCATCGAGTGCTACAGGCGTCGCATGCGTGGCTGCTGTTTGCGCAATGTCGCTCAAGCGCTCGACCTCGAGCGCGGCGCTGAGGTACGCAGCACGCGCTTCCAGCACTGTGAGCGATTGCTGTGCAGGCGCAACGAGTGCAGCGACGTCACAAAAGTGGCGCTCCGACGCGTCGAGGTCGCGCTGCAGATTGGTTGCGTCCGTATGGAGCTGCGCGATCAGCGCATCAACAGACAAGCTGCTCGTTTCGTTGTTGCTGTTGTCTTTGTCGCCTAGCAGCGCCAATTGCGTCTGCACCTGCGTGTCGAGTGTCTGCAGCTGTGCAGATGCGGCTGCAAAGTCATGCTGAGCTGCCGCGCGGAGCTCGTGCAGCGCTTGTGTGACGCTCGTGTAGTCGTCATGAGGGTCGTTGCCGTTGCTGCTGCTAGTGGTTGCATCGCTTGTTGTGGTGGTGGCGCTCGACACGCGTGCAAACACCGCTTCGCTGAGTGCAGCGAGGCGCGCGTCGAGTGCTGATGCTGTCGTCGTTGTTGATGTCATCGTTGGCGTGGCAACGGCGCTGTTGCTGTTGGGGGCTGGCGCCATGTGACCGCGTTTGCCGTCGCGTTTGCTGTCAATTGTGAAAATGACGTTGAGTGTTAAAGTGAGCGATCTGAAAATGACAAAACAACGTGATGATAATGAAGTTGAGCGCAAAAAACAGGTCGGCAAATCGCAAGCAAGAAGGTTGATTGTTAGGTGTTGTCAGATCAATGCTAGACATGTACATAGATAGATAGATAGATAGATAGAGGGAGAAAGAGATGCAGCGTCACACGACTTGGATCATCCAGTCCTGTGTATGTCGATGGCATCCTCGATTTGCGTTACTGTATTGCTTTTCGACATACAGTATTTGACAGCATGCACAGATTGTTTGTTGTTGTGCATGTGCATTGTTCTCTATCGCGGTCGCACTCTATCTTGTATCTAAATCACTCTCCATGTTACTGTCTTTGACGCTCGCACTTGCCCTCGAGTCGTCCGCCGCATGTTGCCTCGATTCGACCTCGGTGGTTGCTACTGTTTACACTTGCTCTAATTCGTTGCTTTGTTTGTAATCGTACAATTTGTTGTCCTCGTTTCATGTTGTTGTTATTGTTATTGTTGTTGTTGTTGTTATTGTTGTTGTTATTGTTGTTGTTGTTGTTGTTGTTGTTGTTGTCAGACTTTGACAACAAGCTGCAGCGCTGGGTGCGCAAGCACTTGCTCAATGCTCGCGCGTTTCAGTGGATCGACTTGCAACATCGCTGCCAGCAGCTCGACGGTTGTTGGCGCCATGAGCCTTGCGAGGTCCCACATGCCGAGAATCGCACGCACGCCGCCGTTGCGCTGCTGTAGGACTTGGAGCGTCGCAGCGCGGCCACCCGGTGTCTCGTCCGAGATGAGCGGTGAGCCAGTCAGGAGAATGAACAGCAAGATGCCGAGCGACCAGACGTCCGCGACTGCTGGATCGTACGATTGCGAACAACTCGTCTCGGTTGCTGTGTCGCTCGATGCCGCGATACCACAGGCGACGACCTCGGGGGCCATGTAGTAGCGCTTCCCGACCGCGTCGCAGCAGCGCACACGCGCGTCAGTGCTCAGCCCAAAGTCGCAGATCTTGGCGCTGCCGTCGCCGTGCAAAAGCACGTTCTCGAGCGACAGGTCGCGATGCGCAATGTCATGCGCGTGGAGGAAGCGCACACCGCTGGCGACTTGACTGAACAGCCGCAGTGCGTCGACCTCGAGTAGACGCGCGTTTGATTGACGGCAGACGTAGTCGTACAGATCGCCACCCGCACAGTACTCCATCACGATGAACAGACTCTCGCCGTGGACAAACATCGCGAGCGGGTCCGCGTACTGCACGACGTGTGTGTGTCCGCCGCTCTTGCGCAGCGCGTCGATCACGTCGCGCTCGGCTGCGGGGTTCTCGCGCGCACGCTCGGCGTTCGCACGCAGCAGCGCGAGGCTCACGCGCTTGAGCACGACGAGCTGCCTGTCGCGCTGCTCGTCCTGGCACAGCGTTGTCTCGCCGTACAGCGTCGTTCGGAGCTGCTTGACGGGCGAGAAGCGCTCGCGCACGCCTGCGAACTCGTCGACGTCGCTCAGTTCCGCGACTGGCATGGTTGTAGACGTGTGTTGCGGAAGTGTGTGTGTGCTTGTTGGTCAGCGTCGTGACCTGTTGTTGGGCTTGTTTCGTCCTGCTGGTTTGTGCTGGTTGTTTGCCTGTGTTGCTTGTTGCTTGTTGGTGGTGTTGCTTTCGGTGCTGGTTGACACGGATGCACGACGTACGGCACGCGTGGCAAATAGAAGAGTGAACAAGTGCAACCAGGCATGCAAAACCCAGATCTTGCGTGTGTTACTTGCGATTTGATGTGGTGCAAAATATAGCCGTTTGAGAGCGTCAGCACAACCCACTCGCGTGCGACTCTCAATCGATCGATCGATCGATTGTCCGATCCGACCACTTGGCGATTGATCGTCAAACGACACATAGAGAGCGCGTGTGTGACTTGGCACTCGCTGCTGATGTTGATGCCCGACGTGTTTTGCTTTGCTTTGTGTCAATGTGCGTGACTCGCGCACTCGGCTCGTTTCTTTCACGGATCGTTGTTGCTGTTGCGCAACACGGCACTTTGCGATCGACGCGCGGCGAGTCAGCGTCGATTCGTCAATCCGATGGTCGGTCGTGTTTGTCTCTGTCTCTCGAAAAGGCACGGACGAACCGAGCAATACTGTGCAAGAGTGAGCTGGAGCAAGTGACAAACCAAACCCAACCAAACCAAACCAAAGCAAGACAAGTCACACACACGAAGCAAGCACGATGCTCATGTTGAACATCGAGTGCAACGATCGCGAGACAACAAGCACACGATGAAGTGGCTCGCAGTTTCTTCGGCCAATTTTTGGTTGGTTGGATGTTTCGGAGTCAGGAACGCGAGTCCGACTATCCAGTCTGACACATAAACGCCAGCATCGTCGGCGTCAGCGGCAGGATCAGCAAGCAGCATCTGAACATCGATCGATCACCGACACTATCATCTGACATACCTTGCTGTCTTGTGTTTGCTATCGTGTAGAGACTACTCTAGCTGCTTGTAGGTTGCATGCAACGATTTGTACATGCTCGAGTCTGACCTTGTCGCGTCTGAACATCGATCAATCGATTGAGCTTGCTCTCTTGCTTACTCGCTTCTTGCATGATCTGAGCTCCAACAAGTCAGATCTGGCGTACCACTCGACAACCTCACGATTGGTATCACCACGTTGCTGTTGTCGTATCAGTATCACAAAAAACGTCAACACGAAACGATGCCATGCTCTGTTAACGACGACCTCGCAGCGATCTGGATTGCAAGTGTGCATGTTGAGTAAACAAGTGCGCGGACAACTTCAAGCGAGCGAGCACAGATCACGCGTCAACATCGTTCGGAATGCAACTGAAGCCATGTTGCGCGTTCCTCTCACTCCACAGTCAACGTGGAGTGGCGTGGTGTAGGTGATCGATCAAATGTGCCAGTAACCATGTGTTTGATTGACAGTGTGCTTGTTGCTGCAGCAATGTCATGCCATAAGTCGGCATTCGATTTTTGATTTCTCGTGCATCTGGCACAAGCAGCAGCAAGAGTTCACGTTCGCCATTCAGTGTCGCAGCGAGCGCGTGGCGACATGACGCATCGGGAGAATGATGAGACCTGTCGGCTGCATTGCTACACGCATCTTGTTGCCGATGATGACATGTCTCCCACATAACTTGCTCTCGCCAGTACGGTTGTTCTCCCTTGCGTGCTTCGATGCAAGCGTGGTTGCGAGCGTGTTCAAGTGCAAGCAAACATTGCAAAGATGAGCAAGAACACAAGCAAACAATGAGATAGCATTGAGTCAACACGTAATGGAACGAGATGGCGAGTTCATTTTCAGCTTCGTTTTTGTTTCTCATCGTGACCTTCGTGTCCCTTGCAATACACACACAAGTACCTCTCGCTCCATGTTGCTATCACGCAACTGGAAGTACAGTTGACGACGGACGCGCAGCAGCAGCAGCACGACCTCCACTCGATGGTGGCCGTGCGTGATACTTGGTCATGGTCACGATCGATGATGCCGCCGACGTCGACCGCTGCGACTGCCTCCACGCCATCATCTGATGCCACCACCCGCGCACTGCTCGCTTCGGAGCTGTTGCGACGCGCTCGAGTAGTCGTGGCAACGTGCTGCTGCCAGCTGCCGTGTCCACGCGATGCGCATCGTCGCCAATACGAGCGCTGGCACTTGTATCACCGCCAGGAGCGATCTCGTCACTGGTACCTTGTTTGGTACTACCATCGATACCGGTTCCGACGCACATTTGGGTTCGGATACCCATTTTGGAGCTGCCGCCAATATTGGTGAGAGGACCAACAGCGTCGCTCGTACCAGCATGCGTTCGAATGTTTGTCCCACGAGTCATCCAACTCGGTCGCAACCACTCGAGCTGCAGTCGCGCTCGGAGCTCACGCTCATCGATCCAGGTGGAAAAGTCGCTATCACTACAAGCACCACTACCGACATCACTGCCACGAGACAACCGCAGAGACGTCCACTCGACAAATGTGTGGAGCTCCAGCGCAGCGAGCGGATGGAGCAACGCGTTCGTGTCGTCATCAAGCGACAAGAGCAGGAACGCCAGCAGTTCCAGCGATACGATCGTTTGACGTGGCGTTGCAGGTGGGGATGCGCTCACACTCCAGTCATATTTGCTCACGCCGCAGCACACAGCCACGTCAGCAAGGAGCTGCAATGCTCGCGTGTGGTGGCAGCGGCGGCGGTATCGCCAGTACGTCAACCAGCACGATCGTCTCTGTGATGCGCTCTGTGCTACTACTGCATTGACGAGTTGCTCGAGCGTGGCGCGAGTGCGTGTGAGTAGGTACGTCTGTGGGTCGGCTGTCGGTCGCACACTTGCAGCACTGCGACTACTGCTGCTGGCACGATGACACGCTTGCTGGCACCATCGCCACCATCGCGATCGCCAGTGTCGTTGCTGTCGTTGCTCTATGAACGCAGCGTCGCAAACGAGCGCGTCCCACTCGGTGCGCTGTGCACTGTGCTGCTGTCTGCACCTCCGAGTGTGTGCGTTGTACGCACGTGCAACCACAAACGCCTCGAGGCAGAAGCGGCACACAAGACTCTGTGGACTGGCGATCGTTGATTTGCGTTTGGTATCGCAATGGATAGGTCTGATCGTGTGTTTCGTTCCGCAATCGATACCTCTGTTCTCGTATCTGGTATCACGATCGATTCTGAATTTGTTTGTGGTCTCGGCGTCAACATGCGAATGTTTGGCATCACTGCGATTGCAATCGATCGGATCAGCGTTGTCGTTGTCGCTGTTGTCGACCAGCCGGAACGTATGTCGCAAGTGCTTGACGAGCGCCGCACGCGCATGGCGCTCAAGCGTCGCGACTGCGCACTGTCGGTTGTGCTTTGACGAGCGTACGATGACACAACTGAGCGGCCAGAGTAGCGCGTACCAACACAGTAACAGCAGTGCGCGACTGACAGCGAGCTCCACGCGAGGCCACCATTGCGGCCACTGTTGCCATTGCAGCAGCTGGTATCGCTGTCGCGTCGACGCGCAGTGCACTGGCGGTGCGTCCAGCACGTTTGCTACTGGCGATTGTAACGATCGCATGGATAGCGATGCCGCAACGCTCGCAGTGTAGAATGTGACGAATGCCTCGCGACTCGCGTCACGCAGTGGCTGCTGCATCCGAGCGACGCAGCTACTGTCGATACCCACGACGTGACCATACAGTCGCAGCATGCGTGGCGAGAGTGAGATCTTGCTATCGTCACTACTACTACTACTACTATCGCCACCAAAACGACAATGCCAGCGCCACACGACAGCGCTGAGCGCCTCTACGCGATCGCTCAGTGCGCGGTTGTCGCTCGTGTGCTGCTGCGTGCGCTGCGTGTGTAGCAACCGCTCGAAGCGGCACCACGGCCGGTGCATCTGCCAACGCACGAGCGTCGCGCCGTCGCGTGTCGTTGTGAGGAACAGACGGTAGAGCGCAAGCGCTGGCTCGAGACGCGCTGCAAGAAACCGTTCTTCGCGCTCGCGCCGGTGCTGTTCGTTTGTATATGTTGTTTGCAGGAGCGTATCGTACGTTTGACGCGCGCAGTGGCCGCGCCAGTAGCGCTCGACACACGTCGCTGCAGTTGTCTGTTCGCGCAAGCGCTGCTGCTGGGTGTACGTAGCGTAATGTGCGCCACACAGTCGCGCGAGGCGGCGTTGCTGCAGCGTCTGTAGCGCTTTTGTGTGGCGTGCACGAGCGAGTAGTAGATGACAGGTGCGGCGCCAATAGACAAGCAGCCGCTGCGTTTGACAACTACGCACGCAGCGCTGGATGCGCGTTGCTGCACGTGTGCGTACAAGCAACTGGCGCGCGCACTGCGACTTGTACCAGCGCTGGACGACGCACACGTGTGCTGCTTGATACGATTGAAGCTGCGTGCGCGTGCGCGTTGCGTCGTACGCGCGCCAGACGCGCTGCACCTTGCAGCTCTGCGCCACGCGCGTGCGGTAGTGCGCTCTGTAGACGCGCTGGAGCCGCGTCGCGCTGTCGAGTGCGTGCTGTGAATACGCAAACAGCGCGTGGTTGTCTGGGACGACAGGATCGATGTCGCTACTGTCATGGAGCAAGTGCTCGATGCCGCACTGCAGCACTGCGATCGCATCGTCGACGCTCCCAGCGAGTGCGAGGCGCTGGGCTTCCGTGCAAATCGTAGTTGCTCGTTCGTGGACTCGAGTGCTCGTGTCGCTACTTGCAGCGTCAGTATGTTGGTGTTGCTGATGCGTAGCGTTGTTGCCATTGTTGCTGTTTTTGGTGGTGGTGTCGTAAGTATTGATATCAAATGGACAATCTGGTGCTGATACTGATGTTGATACTACAGTAGCAACGCCGTCCACAATCGACTCGTTGTCGCTGCGTTGCCAGCGCTGCTTTCGATTTGCGTCTTCCTCCGAGTCGCTCTGAGCCGTTTCGTCAGCGTTTCGTAGTGTCATCTGTCCAGTAGCAACAGCAACATTTGTGTATGGCTGCTGTTGTAAATGGAAGCTGACAGCCTTGTTGCCACCACCAGTAGCGTCGGAAGCATCTCGCTCCACTGTCGAACCAAACGCACGTCGTCGCGTCGAGACGATGCCGCCAAAGACCGACTCGCTCGTCATCTCGCGCGCAATTGTTGACGCCACGGGGTCGCGCCAGAGTCGATCGCTGTTGCTGTCACTACCTGCTGGTATAGACGATGGCGACGACGCGACCATTGCGTGCTGGATGCGCGCTGCGACTTCGAGCGAGTACGACACTGCGTGTGGATCAAGCCTGCCGATGTGGCGATGGACGTCATCGTCTGCTGCAAGCCAGTGTGCGAGGCGCTGCTGCTGCTCGCGCAGCTCATTGCGCGCGTGCTTAGAGTTGGGTGCGGTGGCAGATGATCGCTGGCGCTGGTGTTCTTGCTGCTGTCGCTGCTGCTTGCGTGTTGGCGATGGTGCATGCGCCGGTGGCTTCTTCGTATGTGGTGACAGCGTCAGTGGCGCCTGCAGTAGCGTCGCGTCAGGCGAGTGTGCGCGCATGGCTGCGATGTTTGTCGTTGTCGAGTGTCGTGGCGCAACGCCTGTCGATGCAGCGAGCGCGCTGCGTGGGGCTAGTGGCCGCCGGTCTCGTGTTGTTTTCACCTTTGTCTGCATCGTTGCTGTGCGTAGCTCTGGCTGTGATGCCTTCGACACGGACGCGCTGACGGACAACGCCTCGCGCTTTGTTCGACTGCACGATGGACTCATCACGTTGTCTCTGCAATCGACAGTGATGCCATTCGAATGCCATGTGTCCAGCAGCTCAAGCTGCAGCGCATCCAGCACGCCGGCCATCGCATCGTTGCCGTCACCACCATCTTCGTTGTTGGTGCGTATGGCGATGCGTGTGTTGTTATTTTTCAAAGTGGCGTTGCTACCATCGAGCTCGAGCTCGAGCTCGAGTTGGAGCATGCGCTTCGCAGCGCGCTGTGCAGGTGACAACGGCGCGCGCATCTCTTTGCGCTTCTGCTGTAGCGACTGCCCATATGGCGAGTGTATCTCGAGTCTGTCGTCGTTGCGCGGTAGTGGACAGTGGGTGTTGCGATCGAGGGCGTGGTGGCTCTCGCTGTTACTGCTGCTTGTCGATGTCGTTGTTGGGGAAGCACGGTAGTCACTGTCCACGCAGCCACCACGGACGCCGTGCCGAGCATCTTTGTCATGGCCATCGCTGTGCACGAGCCACGGGAGTTCGCGCGTCAGGTCCACGCGCGGTAGCTGTGGCCACACGAGTGCACGCAGCGTCACGGCAGTCGACGTTGGTGATGATGACGGCTGCGCCATTGTGAGCGCATATTTGAGCGTGGGACGATGAGAGATGTCTAAAGATGGCTGCACAATCAATCAAATCGGAGTTGTGTGAGCGAATCGCTGCTGTATTTCCAAATACTGTAACAATTTGAATGTACTGATTTAGCCCACAGATCATGGTAGTGACACAGTTCATTGATACTTATATTATGATG